>CM053410.1:1325733-1553928 GCA_028644305.1 Xerus rutilus | reverse complement strand
CAGACATTAGCCAGATACCATGAAAAGGTCCAGGATGCAGAGACAATAGCCAGGTATGGTGACCAGATAGAGTAACCAGAGACAAGAGCCAGACACTGTGACTAGGTGTGGTAATCAGAGACATTAGCCAGAAGCTTTGACCAGGTACAGTAAACAGAGATATTATCCAGGTAGAGCATTCAGCCACCACAGACAGTGTTCAGATACCGTGACCAGGTAGAGTATGCAGAGAAGGGGGTCCGACACCTTGAAAAAGTACAGCTTACAGAAAATATCCAGATACTGTGATCAGACACAGTCACCAGATATTAACCAGATCATGTGACAAGATACGCTAACTAGAGACATCACCTAGATACCACGACCAGGTAGAGTAAGGGAAGACATGAGCCAGATCCTGTGACCAGAAACTGTAACCAGGGAGGCTGGTCAGATACGGTGGCCAGGTCCAGTGACCAGAGAAATTAGCTACTTACCACAACCAGGTACAGAAACCAGAAACATTAGCCAGTTACCATAACCAGGTTCAGTAAACAGAGGGAAAACCAGATACTGTGACCAGATACAAAAAGCCTGGACGTTAGGCAAATGCTGTGACTAGGTATAGCAACCAGAGTCATTATCCATAAAAGGTGACCAGGTAGAGTAACCAGAGACTTCAGCCAGATCCTGTGACCAGACACAATAAACAGAGACAACACCCTGATACCTGACCAGGTATAGTAATCAGAGTCTTCAGTCAGATAATCACAGACATTAGCACATACCATGACCAGGTACAGTAACCAGAAACATTAACCAGACTCTCTGACCAGTAATAATCAGAAACATTAGCCAGATATTCTGACCAGTTACAATAACCAGAGACATTAGCCAAGTCCTGTGACCAGACACAGTAACCAGAGACATTAGCCAGGTACTGACCAGACCCCGTAACCAGAGACATTAGCCACGTCCTCTGACCACACACAGTAACCAGAGACATTAGCCAGGTCCTGTGATCAGACACAGTGAAGAGAGACATTAGCCAGGTACTCTGACCAGGCACAGTGAACAGAGACATTAGCCAGGTACTGTGACAGATACAGTAACTAGAGACATTAGCCAGGTCCTGACCAGACACAGTAACCAGAGACATTAGCCAGGTTCTGTGACCAGACATAGTAACCAGAGACATTAGCCAGGTGTACTGACCAGACACAGTAACCAGCGACATTAGCCAAGTCCTGTGACCAGACACAGTGAATAGAGATGATACCCAGACACCACAACAAGGAAGGAAACCAGAGACTTAAGTCCAATACCATGACCAGTTACAACCCCCGACACTGCACCACAGACAGCAGAGACAGTGACCAGACACTGTGACAGGTGTAATAGCCTGAGACACTAGTCAGATATCATGACCAAATACAAAACAACAGAACACGACCCATAGGTCATGACTAGGTACCATAACCAGAGTCTCTATGTAGGTCCTTGAGCAGGTCAGTGAGCAGACATGAGCCAGACGCCATGACCAGGTGTAGTACCAGAGACAACACCCAGATACGATGACCAGACATGGTAACAACAGACATTGGCCTGACACTGTGACCAGATACACTAACCAGAGACATCTGGTCATGTTGTTGCGGGAAACAGATTGGTCAAGGAGCAGCGAGCAGCCCTTGGGGAGGAGGAGAGCTCCAAACTTGGTTTCACACCATCAGGCCCAGAGAACAGACTCCAAATTCTGAGCCCTGTCCACAGTTTCTCACAACATTTATAGGGTAGTCATCTTAAACCCATCCTATCACTGGGGCTTTAATCCTCTTTAAAATAATATTCCTAATCCTCTGGGCTGAAGGCCTGGGCAGGGCCTTCTCTAGCAGGAAGCACGCTCACAGGAACAGAGGAAGAAGGGCTCTTCTCACCGGCATCTGTTAAGTCTCCAGCCTTGAGAGCCTGGCACAGGGTGCTTACACATCAAGAGGGCGTGGGCAGACTCCAGGCAGTCATGTCCAATCCAAAGGTTAGCCCATGGTTGATTAGGCTTCCTGGAGGAAAGCTGAGAGGGGAGGGGAACTGACTCTTTCCCCAGGCCTTGGTTTCTTCCCCTGACGTTGCTATGATTTCATTTCACAACCAGGTCCGGTTTTACCATCACACAGTGAGCAGGTGAATGGGACAACATCTAGATACTGTGACAAGATATGGTACCAGAGACCTTAGCCAGACACCATTACCAGGTACAGTAAACAGCACTTACATGCTGGAATCTATTACAAAGGGCATTACCCAGGTACTGTGATGAGGTACAGCAACCACACCACACATCAGACAGTTACTGTGACCAGGTGCAGTAAGCAGAGATGATAATTAGGTACCACGACCAGGCACAGTAACCAGCGACATTAGCCAAATGACTGATCAGGTACAGTGTCAAACACTGGACAGATGACATGACCAGGTAGCCAGAGACTCTAACCAGATTGTGTGGACAGGTGCTGTTGGGGCTATCCTGGAAACTCAGCTCACCTGTGACCCCCCTGGGTGACTTGGCTGGGGATGCCTGGGGCTCCAGAGGCCCTGCCCCTTGCTGGGTCACACAGGAGAGGTGGCCCTGCTTCTCCTCATTCCCGTCACTTCTGCACCGGCTCTGGCCACAATGGCTGGTGGGCAGCAGGACCCTGCACCAGCGGCGGGGCTGCCTAGCCACGCAGCACCCTTCCTGGTCCCCCAGGCTTGACCTCCCGGGCCAACCCCACCCCATGGGCCCCTTCCCTACCTGCTGCTCCCTATGGGGGACTCTGAGGCATCCCCAGCTGCTGCAGCCTCCATGGCCATTGAGGGGGCAGCGGGGGGACAGCTCTGCGTGACCACAAGGGCATGGAGACAAGGGCTGCACTGCAGATCCGGTGGCAGGGACACAGGACACCTGGCCTAGCTTCTGAACTGGGAACTTCAGACCAGGGCTGCACTGCATCCAGGCCGCAGGGAGCGCAGAGCAACCTTCAGCCTGTTCAGCACCTCCGCATGCTGGGCAGTTGGACACCAGCCCTTGGTCACAGGATCATCACCATCTGAGCACATGGATCACCAGTGCACATGGGCATCTGAGCCTGGAGAGGGTGGGACCGTGAGGGGGTGAGGGTGCCCCATCGCCCTAGACCCCGCCCCCAAGGGTGCCTTGAGGGTGCAGGGAGGCCAGGGCAGTGGGGCCAGCAAAGGGGGGCCAGTGCAGTCCTCTGTGTGGAGCTCAGGGCCTTCAGGGTTTTCACGGGTGGTCGCAGTGAGGCCAAGGATGACAAGCGACTTCATGGAGTAGCAGCTGAGCTGATCAGCAGTTTGAACGGGAATTCCTCAGGGGACAGAGAGCAGGTTTGAGTTCCAGGCACAGGCGTGTGTGTGTGTGTGTGTGTGTGTGTGTGTGGTGCCTGCATGCAGTGTGGCCTTCCACCCGATGCCCGAGACACAGGAACGGCACTTACCAGGCCTGTGGCACACATGGAGTTCCGCTGTCTCAGTGCCCTGCTACAGGGGTCAAGAACCCATGGCCCCAGGAGGTTATGGAGATGGGGTGCTTGCCAGGCACAGAATGGAGAGCCAGGCCTGGGCCCCTTGGTGCAGGGATCCCACCCTAGGCCGGTGAGACAGGAGGATGTGAGGGCTGATGGCCAGGTCTGAGCTGGCCCAACATTCTGGAGGACTGCAGGGCAAGGATATATTCTGCGAAGGAGCTTTTCCCAAATTCCCAAATAATTCTCTGGCTCCTTTGAAATTGAAGACAAAAGGTTTTATTGCAGGCCAGGGCCGAGGGTGCAGAGAACCAAGCAGTTCTGCAACTCTCAACCAGGATTTAGGGTCGGGACAGGCTTATAAAGCTAAAAACCACCAAATGAGGAAGGCAGGAGAAGCCGGCAAATCACAAGGTACATTTCATAAAAGTGGAAAGTTGCCAGGTTACAAAAACGTCACGTTTTCAGAAATTACATTTTAGAACAGCAGAACTTCATTCTCAGAAAAGTGATCGTGCGTTAGTTCCCCAGAACAAGGGTAGTGTGGTCAGGCTGCAAGTGGGTGGGAGTGGAAGCGTTGCCCCCCAGGTGAGTGGGCTCAGGTGGAAGGGGCCAGTTTCACACAGGGTGAGGTGTCTGAACAAACCAGGGTAAATCTGGGCTGCTTTTCAAATCAGCCCATAACAATTCCACCTGCTGGGGGAGGGGCTGGCAAATCAGTTTCCCAGAGGACAGCCTGGCCACCTGATGGGGCCAGTGAGCAGTAGGTACCCTCCTGTAGACCTGGAGATCCCTCGCCCCACGACAAGTGGCTTCTGTGTCCACTCTCATGAGGCAGAGGCATCTTGTCCCAAATCAGGCAAGCCCAGGGAGCTCAAGGGACCACAGGAGACAGAGGGAGAAGGTGGGGTCTTGGCCAAATGCTTCTGCCAGACCTAGTTCATCTCTTGCTCTTCAGGATCAGGAGCCATGAAAGCCCCTCAGTGACTGGTGCTCTCTCCACTCCTCCCAGCTCACTGTACAGTGTCCACCCTGCAGCTCCAGGAGCAGCCTATGCTTCCAAAGGATGGGATATCTCTGGACCTTAGGCCCTGGAAGGGCCCCACCCCAGTTAGCCCTCATGCCCACCCCTGTATCCACATGACAGATCTGCCCCTCTGCCCTATGGCACCCCAGTTGCCTACTCTGACCAAGCACATGTCCACCCAGGCTGGCCAGGGACCCAGGCCCACTGAAATTAAAAGGGACTGTCTCGGCCTCTCCAGTGCATAGCCCCAGGGGTCTGCCACACAGGCCCCTTCCCACGATGCCATCCCAGGAGGCACAGCAGTGTATTCTTCCCTAATCCATTCATAGAGCAATCTGTTGTTGAATGTAGGGGTCTTGTCCCTGGCCCTTTGGACCCTGTTTCCTCTGGTGAGGGGGCTGGATTGGGGGTTTTCTGATGTCATCCCTTTGTGGCAGGGGGACAGGTCAGGGCTGGTACAGGGAGGAGGGGGCAGCCCATAATCTGGGCCTCTGTAGTCTGACCTCTTGTGTGAAACTTCTGAAGCCTCAGAGGGGGTCCTTCCTCCTAGGATGGTGCTCAGAGCGCCCCTGGACCTTCAGGAGGGCCGACTCCCTCTGCACCTGCACCAGCTGGTCTCCGGGAGGCGACCATTCACCCATCTTTGTGCACAGAGCTCGGCTTCACGTCTACCAGGCTCAGCTCTGAGGCGGGAATTCAGCTCTCGGTGCCAAAATGAGGAAGGGGGACTTGAGAACTCAAAACCACTGTGAACGTTGTTTTTCTGTGTTTTATTATGTCCTGGTTATTTTTTCCCCTCAAAATTTGTATCAACAAATAGTGTGATTTCTATCTTAGATATAATTTGATTTAGATCATCATGTCAATTTTATTTCCTAGGAGCCTATTTTGCATGTAGGTATGTATGCCAACCATTGTATTTTTGTTTTCATTTGTGTTCAAATTTTATTAAAAGTTTTACAGGTAAAATCTGAAAAAGTATAATATGCTTCACAAACATTAATAAGAAACACACTTTATCTTAAGTATTAGATTCCTTCAAGATATGAATAGGCCTTAGACATAAATATCACATACTCATAACTACATGATAATTAATAAACCTTTAGTTTCTTTCCCCTATTTAATGTTTAAAGGAAAACCCTCAAACAAGTTAAATTTAGCAGAGTTTATTTAAACAAGAAAAATAGAAGGGTTTAAAAAAAGAAGGATGCATTTACCAGGACTGGAATAGCTTCAAAGAACTCGGGTTCCCCCTGTGGCAGAGCAGCACTGTGAACAGGAACCACAGGGGTCACAGAGGGCCTGGGTCCCAGGGCTCTGCAGTTGAGGGCTCAGCCACTGCCCTGAGCTAACTTGGCTGTGCTACTTGAGTCTGGCCACTAGGCTTTCAGGTAGCGTGAGCACTAACCTAGTTGGAGTTTGTAACCGGAGGACTCAAGTATGCTGATGTCCTCCTGCCAAACCTAATCTGATGTAACATGACAAATCCAAGTTTAAAGAAATGAAGAGCAACTCTGATTTCCACAAATTATTTTAGAAAAAATATATTTGGGGACTGTAAACACTTTATATGATTTTAATATATTTTTGATTCAGAGCACAACAAAGTGGGCAATAACTGAAATATTATTGACATTGGCTTGGGTACAGCAAGCCAGAAGAATAGGTCGTGAAGTCAAAGCACTGTGAAAAGTGTGGTCAGGAACTTTCCAGGGACAAACGGTTCTGGGGCCTGTGTCTTAGGAAAGACTTACAGCATGAACAATGACACAGGGCAAACTGAAACTGTGAACTGAGGGTGCAGCTCCGCGGTGAGGTGCTCGTCAAGTGTGCTCAAGAGCCTGGGCTCAATCTCCTGCCTTGTAGGGGGAAAAAAAGCAGATTGAGATTGATATTTTCAAAACTCAATGTCTATAGGTAACATACTTTAGGATGCAAGATATTTTAGTGTAATGATCATTCAAAAGGCTCATTTTGCCAAGTGCTGTGGAGCATGCCTGTAACCCCAGTGACTCCAGAGGCTGAGACTGAAGGATGGCAAGTTTGAGGCCAGCCTAAGCAATTTAGTGAGGCCCTAAGTAACTTTGCAAGACTCTGTCTTAAAATAGAAAAGAAAAAGGGCCAGGAACATAGCTTAATAGTAAAGCGTCCCTGGGTTCAATCTTTAGTACCAAAAAAAAAAAAAGGCTCATTTCAGTTGGTTGGGGTGGCATATGTATGTAATCCTGCAATCCTGGCTGCTTGGGAGAGTCTGAAGCTGGAGGATCAAAAGCTCAGGGCCAGTGTTGGCAACTTAGTGAGACCCTGTCTCAATAAAAAAATGAGATCTGAGGGTATAGCTCAGTTGTAGTGTGCCCTTGGGTTCAGTCTCCAGTACCAAAATAAATCAATAAATAATTCACATGAGACATTGTTCTATGCCATATAATATTGAAGTACCTCAATATGTAAGGCAAGGAGAAAAAGAAATGATGAACACCTCATCACAGAAATAATTTTCACCAGTTCCTGATCTCTTAGATGATCTTGCACCTATTTGATTTTAAATAAAATTATCAGTGTACTTTTATTACATAAGAGATCAAAGCTATAAGGATCCTAATATTTACTAAGCACTTAGATACTTATGTTTGATTAATTTTTTTTATCAGCTTATGGATGCTTCCTAAATTCAGGCCAGTACACGTCAGGAAATAAGGTTTGGGACGCCAGGTAAACTGGCATGTTATTTTTCAACAATACAAAAACTCACCCTTGAAGTCTATGTCCAGCAAGATGCCATCGTCTTCTGAGCTACACTCTTCTGTTCCTACTGCATACTGAACAACAAGGAAAATTAGAAATTTATTTTTTCTATTGATAAATTAGCTGTTTGTTGGTTTATGTTGCTGATCACTTTATATAAAAATCACAACTTAATCATAAGACTCTTTGTCTTCCAACAAATAGGATTCCTAAAAACTGAAACAAAGAATTGTTCTTACTTTTGATAGATAACTATTGAAAATTAGCTTATGTTTATTCACCATGGAACTGTAGAATATTTCAAAGGTAATGTGAATAAATCTTTCTGCTTTAACACCTAATAAATATCCAATTGAGCTATAGAAGACAGTCTACAGAGTAGTGATGTAATCCATGAGTAGACTGCTATTTGTAAACAGCCTTAGCTCTTGTTAAATATGCTCAGGTGCTCAAAACCATTCCCATCAAGTTGACTCAGCACCATGGAGACACACACTGGGGGGACAGCCCTGCCATGAATGGTCCTCCACCTCTCCAGCCCTCCTGTAGGTGAGGTTGGCAATAGACTCTCAGGTGTTCCCAGGCTGGTAGTCACAGGCAGAGAGCCCTCTGGACTCAGGGCAGTCATGTTTCATAATCACGATCTGGATCTGATGTTAGAATGGAACATTCCTATCGGGCAGGACTGATGACACTTTTTGTTCAGTATCAGGGATTCCGGGAGCTCAACATGCAGGCAAGTGCTCTACCACTGATGTACATCCCCGGCCCCACTTTGAATCTTATTTTGAGACAGAGTCTTCCTAAATTTCCCAGGCTAGTCTCACATTAGGGATCCTCCTGCCTCAACCTCTCAAGCTGCTGGGGTTACAGGTGCGCTCCACCATGCCCAGCATGATGGTCCATGTTTCTTATGAAAGTCTAGCAGAACCCTGGCAGGTTTCTGACTGCACCGTACTCGAGCACGCGTGGAGAGTGGAAGCTTACTTCCATTCGAGGACCAGCACCATAGCTACGATGCAGATAGGGGCCTGTATAGAGTGATATCAGTTTGAACTTCGTATTCCACTCCATCATTCTTTCTTTCAATTTGCCAACAGTATCATAGCTGCCTTGAGGTCATGATCTGAGAATCAAACATTTTAAAACCTTTAAAATATTCATATTCGAAAACAGAAAACAATTCTTTGGGAGCATGGGAGTGTTTTAGAACAATGGAAATCATAACCACGTTCCTGTCTAAATGCTAGTTAGATGAGTGTTTCCTTCCAATAGTATCAGATGGTGAATGACTTTGTGATACATCTCTACCCTGGATCCTGTCTCTCTTTGTCAAATGTCCTACTGCTTGAAAAAGATGGTGGGAAAGGTGTGACCACTGTTGGAATTCATAACTGAGTCCATCTCTCAGAATCACTGAAGAGTTCCATTTGCTTTTCTCGCTCAGGGTTAGGGGCACTGCAGGAGGTTAGGAGGTCAGGAGGTCAGTATACATCCCCCTGTGACAGGGAGGCAGAGCAGAAACTCAGGGGCAACTAAGCCGTTGAAAAGTGTTCATGCTGAGAGTGTTTACTTTTACATGCAGAGTTGTTGCTTTTTCCAAGAGGAGTCTTACTACGGGTCTCACTAAGGGTACATTGTCTGATAAAGTCTAACCCCTGATCAGGCTTTCTTCCTGACTAAGTGAACTGCGGGTAGGGGGCTGATGGGCTGGGCAGGGAGGAGAGGAGAGGGGGGTCTACCTCACCTACGCTCAGCCCGCAGGCGCACTCAACAGGAGCTCGACAGTGAAGTTTGCTGAACTTTAAAACTCAATAAAAATCCCTAGCACCCTATGATGTGCTCAGAGTGGAGACCAACATCTGTTCTCCATTTACTTCTTCGTTTGGACCCTGCCTTTGGTTGAGGTGGCCTTGGAGGGGCCGTCAAGGGAAGGAAGGGGGGGAAGTGGATTCATAAGGTGTTGGCCGCTGAGCAAACTGACAGGTGACGACTGTGTTCCCAGATGTCCCACTGTGAAGAGGCCAGAGAAGAGAAGCAAGGCGTCCCCACTGGACACATCAGGGTGTCCACTTATCCTGGAGCCACCGCCCATTTCAGCTGGGGAGGGCGAGGAGGAGGGGACCGTGTGACCACAGCACTTTCCTCTCTGGCCAAGCCTCGCTGGCAGAGGCCAGAGGCCAGACAGCTGGGGGTTCACCAGCGGCTTGAGGGGGTTTTCAGTGGTGGCCGCAGCAGCATTGGGAACCCACAGGAACTCACAGACACGGCCCAGCTCCCCTGCCCGGCAGGTCCTCAGCAGCCAGCCAGGCGGAAGATCCAGACTCAGCACCGGCTGATCGTGGACTCTGCGCAGGTCTGCAGCCTCGGGCGTGCTGGGGCGCTGACCGTGGTGCTGAGGCCAGAAGGCTGGAGAGAAGCACGCGAAGACCAGTTCCAGCAGGTGGGAGCCCAGGCGGTTTCCGGAGGCCATCCCCCAAGTGCGTCCTTTCGTTGCCGAGGAAGCAGAAGGTCAGAGAAGGAAAGAGGTTCACTGGAGGCCACACAGCGACCTTTAGAATGGGCCTGGAAGCAGCCTCCAGCAAACCCCCCGAGAGACTCTGCTGCCCACAGTCACCACTGGTTCTGAAACTCCAGGCAGGCATTTCCAGGGCGTCGGAACCACAGAGCTCCAGTGGCCCCCAGGCTGAATGGGTGCCCCCTTTCTCTGACCTCGTCCCCAGCAGCTGTCCTACCTCCTGCCCGCTCGCCCCTGCCTTCCCAGAGGTGCGCCCGCAGCCTTTGGGCCCGGCGGGGCCTTCTGCTGGTGTGTCAGGCCTTCCAGCTGTTTTCATACTGAAAATAATCCAAAGAAGAACGCTATGTGGTGTCAAGTGGAAACAGGAAGTCCTGCTTCAGCGTCCATCCACGAGGTGCCGCTGGAGCACCTCCACACCAGGTGTCGCCCGTGCTGGCAATGGCAGAGTCGAGAGGTGGTGACAAAGGGCTATGTCCCTCAGCGGCTGCAGTATTTACTCTCCGGCCCTTGACAGTCTCTTTTCAGGGACCCCATGGTGACCCTAGCACCAGCAGCCTTGCAGTGGTTGTCCTCTGAATGGGACACTTGTCCTCTGATGGCCACAGGACCTGCCCCTTACTTCCATTTGTCACCTCTCACAGGACCTGACTGTGACCAGCTCCTGCACTCCCGTGGATGCCCCAGGTCCTTTTACCCTGTTTAACTTTTCTTGCGTGGACTCGCCCGTCTGCCTTGGTCTCCCCTAGCGTCTCGTCTCCTTGGCAGCAGGAGCATCATCATTACCACAGTCCCTGATCCAGCAACCCACCAGGGCCTGGCACACAGCAAGCGCTTGGTGAGTGTTTGTTGACTGAACAACTGCTGGCACATCGCACAAGGGGCAGGCCTGGAAGCCAGGAGCAGACCCCAACCCAGCCTTCACACAGGAAGTCTTGCTGTGTTTTCGGTAGTGACATGAGTGTGTCAAGGGGAAGTGCTGCTGTGAGTCCCTCTGTGAACAGAAGGCAGTGGGGCGGGGGAGGGTGGGTGAACGGGCACCATTGGGAAGAATCGTTCAGAGTAAACGAGGTGATGGCAGGAACCCCTGGAGATGGCTGCTTAGGGGCAGGCACCCTGCCCAGGGAGCCACTGCTGCTGTCACCCTCACTGACTCCCAGGTCAGGGGTCCCACACATTTGTTGCGAAGGGTCAGAGAGAATAGATTGTGCTTTGAGGGACACAGTCTCTGCCCCCACGCCTGGACTCTTATCCTAGGGTGAGAAAAGCCAGGGAACACAGGCTGCAAGCTTATGGGACACGTTCTCAACAACCTGCACTTGGCCTTGGGGTGCCAAAGATCCCGCTTGTTCCAGAACATGCAGAGGTGGGAGGCAAATATTCTGAAGTCTGAAGGCAGGTGATCCCCTCCTGGGCCAGGCACACATCCCCACCCAAGTGGGATGGAACTAATGCACCTGCCACCCCCAGGGGGCTCAGAAACAAAATGAGTGAGCAGCTGTCCTGTCCCTGCAGAAGGACCTACGAGTCGAAATTCCCCTAGGGGAAAGCTCAGTTGTGACTTTCTGGAGGTGAGAGGGTCTGCAGTCTGGGACGGCCACCTGCCCACACACAAGTCAGGAGGTGAGTGCTTGCTGCAGTTTGGATCTGAACTGCATATCCAACACCCATGACCCGGGTGCTAAAGGCATCCTCAGCCTGTGATGCTCTTGGGAGGTGGAATATTTAGGACATGGCACCTGGTGGAAGTAAGAGAGGTCACTGGGGACATGACTCTGAATGGGCTATGGGACCCTGGTCCCTGTCTGTCTCTCCTGTGGCTTCCCATCCACCATGAGGTGAGCAGCTCACTCCAAACTGTGCTCCTGACACAATGACTATATCACCACAGACCCAAAGCCACAGGCCAAACCACCATGGACTGAAATCCCTGAAGCCATGAGCCAAAATAAACCTGTACTCCTTATAAAGTGGTCATCTAGTCAGCACAGTGGTGCAAGGCTGAATGACCAGGGCTCTAAGGGAGAGAAGGACTGTGCTACTGGGAGACCAAGAGATGCCCAGTGTCACCCCTGTAACCCCCCCTCCAGGCCATGCCCAACAGAGTCCACATTGCACCAGAGTCTGTTCATCTTATGGATTCCATCGAGAGATCCATCATTCCAGGCCCAGCTGGAAATCAGAGGCCAGAGGGTGCCGCTCATTCGATTTGCTGGTGATGGGCCAGTGGAACCCCATCCCCAGCACTGAGAGTCTCAGGCAGGAGGAGGTGACAGGTCAGGGACCTGGAGGAACAAAAGCAGGTTCAGAATGGGTGCAGGAGAGGTCACGGGAAGGCTATGTACATTTCCAGTTTCGTCAAGAAACGATGTGAAAGATCTATCGTGAAAAGATGCTCCAGAAAGTGGTACCATGCATATTGATCCAAGAGCCATGTGCAAGAGTCCACACGAGTAAGGCTCAGGGGCCTCCACACCTGTGTTTACCCCAAGGTAATGTTGAGGGCTGCATCCAGGGCTCAGTGCAACCACATTGAAACCCAGGGAAAGAAGCTCCACCTCTGTTCCCCACTAGTGGTGACTCCAGGGACACTGCATCTGATGTGGCCAGTAAACACTACCTCTTGCAAATCCACCTAGCAAGGACTCAGACCATGTGTGAAAGTCCAGGTGGTGTAGCTGGGCTGCTGTGGCTTTGCACGGTCTTCCCAGCCCAGCCAGGCTCTGGACGGGTCCGTGCTGCAACTTCAGATGCCCATGTGTTGATGCCTGGGACTCCTACTCCCCGGGTCTGTCTGGCTGTCCTCCCCTTACTGAGGGTGGAGCATCTAAGTCTCTAAAGCTTACGTGGAGTGACGGGTCTCTCCTTTAGTCCTGTCACTTTTCCTTCTTATGTCACAGTGTTCTGCTGTTTTCTCATGTGTCTTTATACTTACTGCATCTTCTTAACAAACTGACTCTGTAGCCGTTATGCTCTTCTCTTTCTTTGTGGCCCTATAGTTTCACCTGCAGCAGTGCAGCCATGCCCACTTTGCCTATTTGGCATATCTTTGCCCACCTGTTCACTTCTCACCTATTCGTTTTCTTGAATTTAAGGTGCAACTTCAAGATCTTGTTTTTCAATCTACTCTGGGAACCTTCTACCTTTGGATTTCAGGGTTTGGTCCATTTGTCTTTGGTGTGATCACTGATAGGGTGGAATTTACACCTGGCATTTGGGCATCTGGCTATGGCATATCCATGTTGCTTCTCTTCTTCCACTTACATCTTCTTTATTGCTAAGTGGCTAATCTCCAGTGTGCCTTTTTAATTCTGTTGTTGTTTTAAAGTTTAACTTCTTATTAATTATCCTAGGGATTATAATCAGCTACTTAAAACAATCATATTCATATTAACGTAACAATGGTCCACTTCATGCTTGGAATCAGCCCTGGCTGCTCCGCCACTGCAACTTAGTTTTAAAATGGACGTGTTTCTTTCTCTTCCTCCCTCCCTGCGCCTCCCTAATCTCTCCCTTTCCCTAATCTCAGGGGAAACAGGATCACCTTTCTTCCCCATCCTAGGCAGAGTTATCTGTCCCTGGGCACACACCCACTGCAGGAACGAAGTAATCCAGACTTAGGGATGGCACCAGAAGATCTCAGAAATGACTATCTCCCAAATTAACAAGAGAATGTCAACTCCAACAGAGAGCACGAGAATGTGGCCTTTGAGTCACCTCTTTAACAGCCCCCTGCTCCTGCTGATGGGCAGAATCACACCTTTGGGACAGGAGTCCCCCATGTTTCTCCTTTGCTAGCAAAGCAATAAACCTTCTTTTTCCTTTTTCTCAAAATCATATCCTTGTTCCTGGATTGGCACTGGGGATAAGGACCAAGGTTTTGGCAACATTAATCCCACTTTAACTTCAATACCAGGCAAACACTCAGTTCCAACGTAGCTTCATTCTCTCCCACTTCCCTTGGTGCCATTTTTTTTTAAGCAAATTTTATCCTTGTACCCTGGAAGTCCTTCCACACAGGTGGGTAGTTCCTGCTTTATGCAGTTGTCCTTTAAAACAGACACAGGGAGGAAGGCGTTTGCACAAGATGTGTGCGTCCTGTCAGGTTCACCTGTAAAGCAGGTGAGGTCAGGACAGTCTTTGCTTCTGCTCGCTCTGTCCTGTGTGGGTTCTAGTTATCGTCTAGTGTCCCTTAAATCTAAAGGTCCCCCTTGTATAACTCTGTAGGCGGGTTACTGGTCTCAGGATGGAGAAGGGAGCACAGCCCCTTGGAGATACAACAGACGCTGCCGTCTCACCTAGATTCAGCAGTTTCTTTTGGGTACATGGCTTCTGTTTGAGCCCTGGCTCTGGTTAATGTCAGAGTTCAGAAACAGCTGGCTGTAGTTGTGGTGCTCGTATTTCCCTTGTTTCCACGGGGCGGACAGTCCCCAGGTCCTTACTCTCTGACAACAGTAGTCAATTGCCGTGGGATCTATTAAGGTAATTGTTTGCTGTTGGTTTTCATCATTTTTGGGGTGGGGGCATGATGTGCACTTTTAATATTTAGGTAAAGTCCTTTTTCATTTCTGCAAAAATTCTTGTAACTCAGACTATTCCTTGGATTCCACTATTTCTGTCGTGTTCTTCAGGGACACTAATTGTATTGAAGGTTAAGAAAAAAACCTAAAAAATAATAATAGCCCCTAGAAAAAACACACATAGAATACACAGTGACATTTTCAAGATGTGAACAAACTAATTGGGAGAAAAGCGGACCGTCCTTCTGTCAGGGGCAGGTTTCCCGTGTTAGAATACTTGCTTTGTGCAGCCCAACACCAGCGAGCTTTCACCGTGTTCTAAGCGGTGTTCTGGCGCCACCTAGCGTTACAAACGAGTAAAGGCCACTTCGCTTTTGCTTTCTCTGAACGGGCCTTCCGCCTCCTCCTCCTTTTTCCTTTTCTAATAACCAAAGTTTTCTAGTCAAACTTGACAGTTTGAATTATAATGTGTGATTAAAAGAACAAAAATAGGTTATTTATATTCTATGTTTACACTTAGGAGGAGCTATGCACGCTTGGGAATGTATATTGTCTGAAGTAAAGGGTTAGGATTGCAGAGTTTCTTTTTTTCTTTCTTTTTTTTTTTAACCATATATGTATATTTTTTTTATTAATTTATTTAAATGCATTTCAAGTCATAGCACATATATAGAGTTTCTTTAACGCTGCCTTCTTCCCCTTGTGTCCGCACTGCTTCATGCCTACTGACTGAGGGGTAGCACACCTGCTCCCTCCGCTTCCCCTCTGCCACTGCGGGAGACTCCCATCCATGCATCACGCTTGCTCCGCCTGCAGCTCCTGGGGTGCGGCGGGACCCCTGCCTTCGCCTCTGCTGCGGCCTCTTCACCGACCCCACCAGGTGTCCACGCCCATCAGAAACACACCCAGCAGGCTGGGTCCAGCTCAGTCGGTAGAGTGCTTGCCTAGCATGTACAAAGCCCTGGGTCCAATACCCAGCACCACCAAAAAAAAAAAAAAAAAAAAAAGGAAAAAACACATCCATTTCTGTTCCTGACCCTTTAGCAAAGGTTTAAGGTTTCTGACTTTCAAGCTGATGGAAGGGAAATTGAGAATTAAAAAATATTCCATCCGAGAAAAGAGCAAAGAAAAAGCAGGATGAATTGATGATGATTTGTAAGATGATATAATTAAATCCAGTTATTACAATAGCTGCATTAAATGCAATAGAGAAACTGCTCTAATTTAAAGTCATAGATTTTCAGACTAAATAAAAATAAAAGCCCAAAGATATGTTGCTTATAAGAAACAAACATAGAGCATAAGAACACAGAAAGTTGAAAGCAAAATTATGCAAAAGGTAGGTCATACAACACTGGAGCGTCCGGGTAATACCAGCACAACTGAACACAAGTGAGAATATCACCGGAGAGGCTCTGCATGGTTATAAAAAGCTCAGTTCTTTAGAAGACACAAAATTAATTTGGATGCGCCTGATAACTTGATGTGTGTATGTGTATTTTAATAGATACATGTTATTTATTTATAGATATGATGATTTTCTAATAATCTTTGATTTCTCATTTGTTCTAGACAAAATGACCTGAATTTTGAATGATTTCAATCATTTGAAATTTATTGAGGCTTGATTTATGTTGAAGAATTTGGTCTATTGTGCAAATATTTTACAAGTATTTTCGAGTATGTGTATGTGTGTATATTTAACAAAACTTAAAAAGAGACAAATAAAACGGCTTTTTTTTGTCTTATAGAAAAGCAGGGCTGGCAGTGTAGTTCAGAGGTAGAGCACTTGTTTAATATGCATAAGGTCCTGGGTTCCATCTAGAGCAACACACACACACACACACACACACACACACACACACACAAAATGGTATAAATAAGCATTGAGACAAATTATTAGCAGATTTAACCAATGTACATTTGTACAACATTGCTCCCCTTGGGGGCATATAAACCATTCTTTTTAAGAAAAACACAAACATTTGCAAAACAGTTTACATTCTTCATCATACATCTTCATCAATCACTCAGAGTATGTTTTCTGGGATTAAATGAGGGCTCATAGCTTATTAGAAAATACTCATATGTCTTTACCCATATTCAGGAGTGATGTGTTCCTTAATTACTCCTGGGTCAAAAGAATCCCAATAAAATTTAGAAATCATTTCAAACTGAACTAAAAGAAAGGTATATCAAAATTCACAGGCTTGGGGGAAATGTACTGGTTCACCTGTGTGTGCAGGTGAGCAGAGGGAGCGAGCCCAAAAAGTAAGAAAGAGGACAGGTGAAGCCCATGCATGGGGGAGTCAGGGAAACACAGGAACATAACTTAACAAAGAGAAAACAGCACTCGGTGTAGAAGATCTACAAACCCAGGACGTTTTTCCCAGGGAAGAGCAAGCAAGAGGCCATGTCCCTGACTGATCCTGGGCAAGTGAGAAGGCAGAAGGGACTGACTGAGGGTGAAGGGGCCGCATCCCGCCTGCCCATCAGCAGGACATTCCCTGAAATCTTTTGAAGACCAACCAGTACAAGTGTAAAAGCACCTCTTGCTTTTTCACACATTCTGTTTTAATGGAGTCCATTTTCTTAGAGTGTTTGGCTTTTAAACTTGTGACTGTGTGAGCAATTTTTAATTTCTGACTGTTTATTCAGATTTATGAGCGAGGGTCTAGACTTCCGCGGGGCAGTAGCATAGGCTAGCTCTGTGAGGAGTTTCATAAACCACTGTTTCATTTGTGTAGCGGGTGTGACTTCACCATCTGCTCACACTCAGAGGCCACTGGCAGCTGGATCATGTCACCCAGGATAAAGTCAGTGAGCAGGCCGGGCCTGAAAGCAGCCTGGAGGAGGCTCGCTCCTGAGCAGCATGGATCCTCCAGCAGCAAAATCACTGCTTCAGTGATCCAGTGGGCCGGCCAGCCCTCCATGCACTCCCACCCCTCACCCCTGCTCCATTTCTGTGCCATCTCCTGCGGCGGCTGCAGGTCCCAGGCTCCAGCTCCTTCTGGCTGTCCTGTGGGAGCATTGTTCTCCCGCCGGCCCCAGGCTCCTAGCCCCTAGCGGCCTCCTGCCCTCTCCTGGCAGCCCTGGCTCTAGCAGGGTCTCACACAGCTCTGAGCTGTTCCCTGGGCCTCTTTGTCCCCCAGCACTTTGACTTCCTGCCTAATTTTGCTCCATCAATTCTGGCTGGACTTAATTGACGTCTAGGGTGAACTTGGAACCTGAAGAGCAGCGAGGAAGCTGCTGTGGTGCTGCAGGGAAGCTCTGAGGCCCTGCACGTGTGCGGGTAGGAGCGGGGGGGGGGCAGGTGAGTAGCTGGTAGCTGTTTGGAGATGCAGCTAGTGGGCCGTGGCCTCTGGCTGGCTACGGTGGTGGGGAGGAGGGGGACCTAGGGGAGCTCCTGCTCTGAGCCACTCCCTGGTGTGTGGTCTCATCAGCTGAGACCCAGAGTAGAGCAGGAACAGCAGGGAGGAAGAGACAGCAAGGACACCTCAGAACATGCTGAAGATCTGGGGTGGAGACCTGAGGTTCCAGAGAGAGGTCAGGTCTGGGAATGGAGGTTTCAGAGTCATCAGTGCAAGCTTCACAGTGGAGACCAGGATGGGCATTAGGACCAGGACAGCAGGGCGGTGGGGAAGCGTGGGCTTCCGCATACTGAGAGCTGATCATGCACAAGCATGTCCCAACCTCGTGCCCACACCTGGATCCTGCCCTCCCTGGCCAGCCTCCTCTGAGGAGCGGCTGCCCTCAGCCCCCTCACCTTCACTGTGTCTGTTCTTTCAATACAGTGCAGTCAGCGACGTCCACCACTTTACCCAATCCTGGAAGACTCTGGCTGGGCTGTACTGAGCCATTCCTGAGGCTGGGTCCTCATGACCCTTTTCTGACTCCGTCCTTGGCTTCTCCCTTGGCACCTGACGCTGCCAACGTCTTCCTTTCGGGATGCACTGTCCTTCCTCACACTCTCCTTGCTCTGGGCTCCTACTCGGCAGCTTTCCCAGAACACCGCCATTCCCACGCACAGCCCCGCCTGCTGCTCTCTCCAAGTCCAAGTCTCTATCCGATACCTCCCCAAAGCTCCAGAAAGTACGCTCCCCATTGTCCCCCAAAGCCCTCGAGCAACTCAAATTCAGTGTGGCCATGTCCCCCATAGCTTGAGTAGCTTCACAGCACCGTCACCTCAACCAGACCCTGAAAGTCTCTGGAGACCTCTCCCTTTACCACTGCGGGGAACTGGTCTCTAAGCCCTAGCTCCCATCTGACCCTCAGCCTCATTCTCTTCCTGCCAGCTCAGGGTCAGGGACCATGTCCCATTCTGACTTGAAGCCTTCCAGTGCCCTTCACTGGCCTAGGATAAGGTGTGAATAACTTTGGTGGCCCAGGAAATTGATCTCTACTCATCACATTCGGTTTCCTCTGTTCCATGTCCCTTCCCAGTCCTGCCTTCTCTGGGCACGTTGGACTGTCCTGGCTGACAGTTCCCCAGCTTGCCAGCTTTCTCTTCCCATGCAGGCCCGCCTAGAGCGCCTTGCCCATTTATGCACCTGGAGGGCTGATGCTCAGCCGTACGGCCTCTGAGCTTGGTGCACCCTCGTGCCCATCTGCTCTTCAGTGCCCGGCATTCCTGAACACCTGGACACACTGCCTCTCCGGATACAGCACGCAGCACATCTGACTGCATGTGTCTGTCGATTCCTCGGCTCCTCTTACAGTTCGTGAACTCCCTCATGGCAGAGAGTGTATTTTATTTATCTTTACTTTCCCAGTCCTCAGCAAGATGCCTGGAAGACAGAAAGTGCTCAATAAATACTTGATGAACCAGGACAGATGAACAGGAGCAGGTCTTCAGGGTAGGATGGGCCTGCTGCATGGACAGTCCTTCTGTATCCAAGCATGTGAAGGTGATCGGGCTGTGAGGGTCTCAAGCTGGGGTGATGGACTGATTCACTCATGAAGATATGTAAGCGTCCAGTGGGTTCCAAGCAATGAGGAGCTGGGCAAACACCCATGGTGTCTGAGGAATGCAGAGAAGGGTGGACAGTGGCTCAGGCTGAAAGCAGATGCACTGTAAGGCTTTTACTGTGACCCAGTGCCCTTCATGGCCAGTCCCTCTCTGTATCCCACTCTGTGTGGGAACGCCTGCTTTCACTGGGCCTGACCACTCAGCCAGGAGCGATGCTGCTGCAGGCCACACCCAACCAGGGCATATGCAGGCCACCTGTCAGAGAAGGGTGCCCAGAGTCTGAGATAGGGGGTAGGCATGAGGCAGGGCAGGCAGGTTTAAGACCATGGAGCCTTCTCACCTTTGTTCTTCTGCAAAGCCCCAACCACAAGACTTGGTCAACTTATTCCTAAGGAAGACAAGTCCCTTTACTCTCTCTTCCCAAAACCTGTGCTCGGAAGAGAATCTGAAGTACAGCTACTGCAAATCTTAAACTACCTAACAGCTTAAAGCTTACCACTTCGAGGGTTCTGTCTACTGAGTCTTTCTGACTAAGCAGTAGAAATTTGGACTAATGGTTAATAGCCAACTGCTTCCTGGGATCATGCTTTAGGAACTATATAAGAAGAGAAGGAGGCTAGGGGCCTTCCAATATTACTGCAGAAGATGGTTATCTTCTCAGTGCACCAAGTGGACAACAGAGGAGTGGAGAGAAGAGGGTCAGGACAAAGGTCCACGCCAAGGGATCAGGTGGCACTTAGACGGACAAAGTCTGGGGTAGGCAGTCCCTCTGTTCACAGAGGCTAGGCAGTCTGTGCTCAGGAGAGATTACCTGAAGTGCTGTGTGGCAAGACTTTGAGGTTGGGTAGATCTTCTGGTGCAGGCAGCAAAAAAGGTCAAGGCCCAGGAACAGAACGTGTCCTGGTCTGTCCTTTCGCCTGAGGACACTTGATTTCTAGGCCTTGCTTGCCCAGTCTTCGGAGTCAGGGAGGAGGGGAGGGGAGTCGCAGAGGCTGAAGGAGAGAGGCGGCAGGTCGCCCAGGGAAGGTCTGCCAGACCGGGCGGCGGGGGAGGAGCCTCGGGAGCATCCTCCCAGCAGCCGCCGCGGAGCACCATGGGAGAATCTTTCCTCTCTCGGACATGGCGCCCCCCTGCGCGGCAGCAGCGGCCGGTCCTGGCGCGGCGGTCCGCGGGTCCGGGCTGAGGATCAGCCCCAGCGAGGGGACCGGGGAGGGAGGCGGCGGCGGTGCGGCCCGGGCTCGCGCGCGTTAGGTCCAGGGCGCCCGAGGAGCCGGCGGGGCAGGGCCGGGCGCCGCAGGCATGGTGTCCCAGGTGCTGCAGCTGCTCCGGCAGGGCGTGTGGGCCGCGCTCACGGGGGGCTGGTACCACGACCCCGAGCAGAGCAAGTTCACCAACAGCTGCCACCTCTACCTGTGGCTGTTCCTGCTGCTGCTGCCCCTGGCCCTGCACCTGGTGAGTGTCCGGGCGCCTGGGACGGTGCGGCAGGAGGAAGGGGCCGCGGACCCCTGTCTGCCTCAAGATGGAAACGGGTGGGGATGGGGGTGTAGAGACTCCAAAGAGGTGGGAGCAGGCAGGAGTCAGGGGTTTGGGGAGAAACTGGAAGGGAAGTCACTGGAAGGGAAGAAGTGGAAAGGACTTTGGGGGCTCCTGACTCATTAAGAATTGATGCCGGATGTCGGGATGAGTCAGGCTCTGCCTGCCTCCGGGAGCGCTGAGCCTGTGTTGTGGTGCACAACCCCGGGACGCAGTTTGTTCGCTTGGGAGGGTGTTTGGTGTAGAATATCGTCCAAGGTAATCAAACGGCAAAAGGAAACAGCAAACCTGTGTCAGTGGTGGCCCCCTCCCCTTCCTGCTTTGCTTTGAGAAGGCAGGTGGGTTGCTCACCTTGAAGTTTGCACACCACTGGGTAGAGCAGTCTGTGGAAAGGTGTCTCGGATTAATCTAACCTACTTAAGTAAACAAGCATCACAGCCCCTCGTGGGGGCTAGCAGTTCTGCAAGGTTGTGATAGGTGAATGCTTGCTGAGTAATTGCGTAGATGACCTTCTGAGGTGAACTGAATGCACCTAACCAAAATAATGGTGAACCTTGGGTGAAAAGCTGTATGTCATTAAACTCTGTGTGCCAAGAACTAGTTCTGATGTCTGCTAAAAGACTGCATTTGAAAACTTTGTGTCCTCATCTTCTCCACAGCAGGAACCTCCAGTGAGTTTGGGTGGGGACAGATTCTGAGTCTGACGTCTGAGGTAGGCAGTGGCTTTCTGCCCTGGTCTTTGCTTTTCCTTGCAGTTCGTGTAGAAGGTCAGAACTCTAGCTCTGAAAGGAGACTGCTGGGTTAAATTTTGGATCCACCTCTACCACTTCTTTGACCTTGGGGGAAGTTACTTGTTTGATTTCTCACTTCTCATCTGTAAAATAAGGAATACAACAGTACAGGGCCTAAGGCGTTGGGGTGGGGGGATTAAATGAGATAGTGCAGGTAAAGCCCTATGTTGGCTTGACCTGGGATTGGACTCAGTCCTGGACTTACAGTTCTGTTCTGCTCCTTCTGGGCAGTTTAGCCTGGGCTGGATTTATTGGAACCTCAGTTTCCTCAATGTTAAAATGGGCGTGATGATGATCACTTCACAGGAGAATTAAAAGCACTTATTACAGAAGCTGCATGGAGACCCTTCAGTAAATGCAGGTGTCCTTCCCTGATTTTGGAAATCACTTTCCCTCAGCCTGTGGCCTTGGTATTTTCTCTTTGCCTAGAAGAGGAACTTGGCCGAGTCAGACAGATCCAGGCCTGCATTCAAATCCTTCCTGCGACTGGCTGATGGCAGGAGGATTTCCCCCCAACTCCAGCTTCTCGGGTGGCACAGCAGGGGTGGGAGCAGTACCCCTCCTGGGTGCATGCAAGGACTGAGCTGAGTCGTGGAAGAAACACCTTCTGAGTGCCTGGCAGAGTGTGTGCTCACCACGAGAGGGTCTTTGTTTCCCTTCCTCACCTGCCCAGCTCTCTGCCCCCCCAAGCCCAGCGGCGTGGCCACAAGCTTGCATCTTGGCCTGCCAGTTCCCTTGGGCTGGCCTCAGCTTCTCTTCTTGGGCTGTGGGAACATCCCCACTGTAGGCACTGTTAACTCTGCTGCGTGCCTTCTCATTGGAACGTGTGCGTTTTACCTCCACTTAGGTCATGAGCTCACTGGGGACATGGGTGTGGGTTCTGTTTATTCATCTTGGTGTTCCTTGTGCCTCCCAGAGGGCTTCATTTGGTGAATGCAGATCTCATATGTAATGAACTGGTTCATCTCTTTCTATTCTCTCTCTCCAGAAGAAACAGACTTTGTTGATAAGAAAAGGTACATACATCGCCCCCTGCAGTCCCCTCCTCAGCCGCAGCCACATTAACATAACCTGTGCACCTACCGATGTTTTTCTATGCGCACAAGCTTAGAAAAACTTGCAAAACTTCATTTAACATTTGATGTGTTTGTATGAATGGAAGCCTTAATTTCTAACTGTGCTTTATTTTGTAGCTTAATTTGTATCCTATTTTTGTAAATAGGAAATTGTTTTTAGGTAAGTTCTCTTTAGTGATATTTTAAAATAATTTTTGGAAAAAATCTCAGGATTTTATAAAGTAAAAACTGATCAATGCCTTAAATGATTTTATTCTTAAGTTGGACCATTTTGATCAAAACACTAATACCAAAATTTTTATATCTTTATACCCGTGTGTCTTTATCTATTGTAGAAGGATCATGTGTGGGCACATTTGTTGCTGTGTGTCTTTTTAATCCATTGCCTGTTTTATCCCAATAGTGACTGGCTGTCCTTTCCTTACTCTGGCCTTGTGGTCTCCAAAAATGCCCTTAGGAAAGAAAGGTCCCTGCCCACAACACAGGTTCTATTCTCTGGTCTTGAAGCTTAAATATATTCCTCTGCACTTCAGTTTGTTCAACTTACAAGAGTTTGGTCCACAAATGATAACTGACTGCTCACTGGTAGCAGGGACTCGTTCATGCTAATGTGTCCTGAACCTTGCTGGTGTTTGCACAATTTTGGTTTAAATATCTTTTTTATTTTAACTTTATTTAATTTATTTATTTATTTGGGTACCAGGGATTGAACTCCGGGGCACTTGACCACTGAGCCACACATCTTCAGTCCTGTTTTGTATTTTATTTAGAGACAGGGTCTCACTGAGTTGCTTAGTGCCTTGCCATTGCTGAGGCTGGCTTTAAACTCGCGATCCTCCTGCCACAGCCTCCCAAGCTGCTGGGAATTATAGGTGTGTGCCACTAAGCCTGGCTATTTTTATGTGGTGTTGAGGATCAAATCTGGTGTCTCACCTGTGCTAGACAAGTCCTCTACCACTGAGCTACAACCCCAGCAGGGATTAAATATCGGGCTGGGGCTGTAGCTCAGTGGTAGAGCACATGCCTAGCATGTGTGAGGCACTAGGTTCGATCCTCAGCACCAAATATAAATAAATGGATAAAATAAAGATCCATCAGCAACTTAAAAAAATTTAAATAAATAAATAAATATCTTTAATCAAGCCAGTTCCATTGTTGGAAGAATCCATCTTTTAATTAAATAGGGACCTTGAATATTTAAGTAAACATTTTATTAATTACTAATTATTAAGACTAAAATTTCTAAGCCCTAGAATTTACTTAGATTTGTTTGGTGATGTGGAAAGTAGTTATTTATTAGCATTTATAAATGTTTATTAGAGATGCTAAAAAATGCACCACTAAAAACATTAGGCCAATTTGGGTAATTTGCAAAGAGTTTTAATTTGATTTATTATCAAGCTAATTTTGTTTTGGACAAACTGAAAAATGACCTGTGTCCAGAGATATTTAGACTTTCGTTTTTGTGCACGTTCGAGTCGGTGTTCCCGGGCATCCACTCTGACAGAGGCTCCTGTGGAGTTGGCCCAGGACCACTGTGGGCCTGGTGCTGTCCTCGTGTGAGGACAGGAGCCTCCTCTCATGTCCGAGGACACTGTTCCCAGTCTTCCAGTTGTGAGCCCTGTGCCAGGCGCCTCTCTTCTCCAGGCCTCATCCTGCTGACTGTAGAACAGGGACAGGGGCTGTGTCTGGGAGATCTAGCATCTGAGGTCCAGAGAGAGCAGGTTATTTCCCCACAGTCCTCAAGAGAGGAAGTGGCGGGACTCGGACGTTAGCTGAGGTCCTGCTGTGGCCAGGGCTTGGCTTTCCACGACACCATGCTGCTTGACATGGTCCACTCCAGAGCGCGCTGAGCTCTGGGAAGAGCTCACAACCCCGGGGTGGGGTTGTGGAGATCGCAGGGCCTCGTGGTCAGGATGTGCTGAGTGCCCATGAGGCGGCCATACACGTGATGCCTGGCCTGGTGTCTGCAGGGAGGGGACGGCCTTCTCCCTGCGGATGGGCAGCCTGCCCTCCTCACGTGGGGCCTTTGTTTCAGCCAGACATGCTCTTTTCCTAGTTTGGTTTTTTAAATTTTACCTTGAAAATTTTCTTGGGTAAGAACTCCTTCATTTCTAATTGCTATGATTCTAGTTAAGTGGGATTTTCTGTCAAGCCCTGGGCATAGAGCAAGCCCTGGACGCGGGCTGGCGGTCATTCTCACACCTTGTGGCTGCCTTTCCCGTGGTGGTCTGTGGCTGCGCCCAGTCTGGAGCGTCACTCTTTCCTTAGCTCCTGTGTTTCTGTGGCCACTTTTTCTTCGCTCCCAGTTCTCGCAGATCAGATGCTGTGTTAGTCAGGTTTCCATTGCTGTGAAAAATCAGCTTAGAGGAGGAAAGTTTTATTATGGCTCATGGTTTCAGAGGTTTTAGTCCACGGTCAGTTGGCCCCATGGCTTTGGCCTGAGCTGGGGCAGCGCATCATGGCGAGAGCATGTGGCTGAGGAAGCCACTCACCTCGTGGCAGCCAGGAAGCAAAGGAGGCAGAACTGGAGTCCTAGCGTGCCCTTCAGGGCATGTCCCTGGTGACTGTGTCCTTCCAGCAGGCCCCTCCTCCTTAAAGTGCCCCCACCTCCCAGCAGCCCCCCAGGCTGGCAGCCAAGCCTTCAGAACGTGGGTCTTTGGAGGACATTTGAAATCTAAACCTTAGCAGGTGCCTCTGCAGATCATGGAGAGCAGCTCCCCAGAAGCTCTGCCGGAGGCCTCTGTGCAGGCGCAGCCCGCTGGCCCTGTGGAGTAGCCTGCCTGTTCGCTGGACTGAGGCCTTGTGGGGCGGCTCCATATGCAGCTGTTCCCAGGAGGATCAACTCGAATCTTGTTGTCCTGGCCTCCCATGATCCATGCTTTCTCTATTCCTTGGACTCCCAGGACCTCGTCACCTGGCCTTCCACCTCTGGGCCCTCATTTACTGGCGCATTCAGAGGCCTGGCTCTGCATTGCCCTTGGAACGCCCTCCTCCTGCCCTCCCTGCCTGAAGCACAGTGGGGGCCCAGGCAAGGAGCAGGAGCCTGGGATGCTGAGGAGGCATGCTCCCCGGCCCAGGCCCTCCGCAGGAGGTGCAGACCACCAGCTGGATTTGGGCTGATGCCCAGGCAGCCCTCCTAAAGTCCCCTGCTCCAGACGGCTGCTGGGATGTGGGTGTGCGGCTCAGCTCTGGGCAGGCCCCGGTTTCCCTGCACACACTCCGAGGAGGGCCGCACCCGGAGCAGTCCTGCTCGCTCTTCTCCAGCTAACGCCGCCTTTCTTGAGTGACAGTCCCACTCCTCTAAATTACCTCTCCCATGTACCTGCCCTGCCGTCACACCAGGCGCCTCTGCAGTAGGGTCCCCTCGCAGCTGTGTTCTGTGTGTCCCTGAGAGGGCCCTGTCCGGGCTACACTGGGGCCCTGGCTCTGGGGCACCTGCCTCGACAGGGACAGCTTCCCTCTCTTCTAGTTGTGCACGTTCATGACTAGTTTGCTGGTGGCTGGAGCTGTGTCTGCAGCCCGCCTCCCTCCTGGGGCCTGCGATGCCCCTCAGCCACTGGTCGTGCTTGGGTGGTGCCTTCCTCAGGTGAACTGTGCTTCCAAGGACACCGTCCCGTGCTCTCTTGCCCTGTGGTCGGCTCACCTGGAGACGCGCTCCACTTGCGATCCTCTTTTGCGTGAGAGCAGCTTTTGGGGGTGACTGTCATTCTCTGACCTGTCTCTCACAGACTAGCTCCAAGCATCACCCACCTCAGCCTCACTTTCTTTGCCCTGGTCCCTTCCTGCTCCCTATGGACGAAGACCATGTGGTGGCTCTTCTTGGTGCTCCGATTTCCTTTTTGTTCGCTGATGGGTCTTCCCCTTTGCGCCGGCCATGGTGTCCCGTTACTATCCTGCTGGACAGGTGATGCTCACGTGAGACTTGTGGAGCAGGTGCTCTTGTAAGAGCTTGGCATGCACTAAGGCTCGTCGCACCCTGGGGAGGCCCTGTCCCTATGCCATTTTACAGCTGATACAACTGGCACAGAAAGGGTGCCTAACGTGTTTATGGGTGCACAGCCAGCCACACCCTCACCCTCCCGCCCGTCCCACCTCTCACAGGCCACATTGCAGCGTGGGCCCGACGTACACAAGACAGCACTGACCGTGCGCGGGAGCCCGTGGCAGAGGGCATGTCCCCGCCACGCTCGTCCCAGTACCTGCCCCTAGCGGCCACCTCTGCACACGGCCTCCTGAGTGCTCCTCCAGTGGTGCTGTGTCAGCGGGGTGGACGTCTGCAGCCGAGGGCTGAGTTTGTCGCCACTGTCCCTCTCTGTGTGCTCTGCGGGATTTCCCTGCCCAGGTGCAAGTGTGGACAAGCTCGTGGATTTGGGCACCACACCCATTCCTGCTCTCAGTGACACACAGACTGGGCTCCATCAGCGTCCAGCTGCACACAGCACCACGGCTCCAGGTGTTTTGGCTTCGCCAGGCAAGAAGGGGCGGGGGCGGCCCTGTCCTTTTGCCTTCGTCCCCTCACACAGGGGCTGATGCTTCTCCTGTCCTTGCCTTAGCGAGCAGTGCTGGTCAGCTGGCCTGGGGCTCTCAGAACATGGTGCATGTTCCCCACTGATGGCCAGGTGCTTTCCCAAGTCCTCGGGAACCCAACCCTTCCCAGGTCCTCAGGGACCCTGCTCCCTTCCTAGGTCCTTGGGGACCTCACTCCCCTTCCTAGGTCCCCACAGACTTCACCCCCCTTCCCAGGTCCTCAGGAACCTCACTCCGCTTCCCAGGTCCTTGGGGACCTCACCCCCCCTTCCCAGGTCCTCGGGGCCCCATACCCTTCCCAGGTCCTTGGGGACCTCACCCCCCCTTCCCAGGTCCTCGGGGACTTCTCTCCCTTTCCCAGGTCCTTGGGGACCCAGCCCTTCGTCCACGCTGCTCCACTCACCATTTCCTTGCGGAAGGCTGCTCTCTCTCCCCTTGGGTCGCCCACTCCCGGCTGCTCCCAGACTTCTTCGGGGCAGTGCCCCCTGCTCCAGAGGCCCTTGAGGACCTTATCTACGATCAACTTGAGCAGGTTCTCACACCCCCACTGAACACCCCTCTTCTTCCCACCACACTCCAAAGGGCAGGTACAGCTCCACATAGTGCCCGTCAGGTCAGGGTAGCTAGCCAGCCAGTGTCCCATCTGCCGCCTCTTCTCTGAAGGAATGAGACCACAGTCTATGCCCACCATTGGGGTGGGGACTCTGGATGGTCTACTGAGCCCTCCTGTCTTGACTGTGGCCAGAGAGACATGGGACTGGCTGCGTACCAGGGCTTTTAGTCCTGTCCCCAGACCTTCACAAACCTTCTCCCCAGCTCTGTTTCCTCCTCTTCTGACTGAGGCGTTTAGGGTCAGGCAAAGCCTGATCTACTTGGAAATTTCTGCCTGTGGTCTGTCCTAGAAATGACTGTGGAACATCAGACCTGGTGGGCTGTGGCCCTGGTCGGCTCCTCCGTTGAGGGTTTTGGTATGGGCACGTGCGGTTGTGCCTGTGCTCGCAACCTGGTCTTCCCTCTGGCAGATCCTGTGCTGTAGAAAGCTCCTCACGTCCACGTGCACACAAAGGTGCCTCGGAGCCGTTGAAGGACGCTTGGGTTTTCAGATGATTTTCACCTAATGCTAATATTTGGCTGCTTGAACTTGCATTCAGAGTCAAACGCGTGCATCAGCTGAGGGAAGCTGCTGTGTGCCAGCATCACAGCCCAACTCGGCATCGTGCACTGTCACACGTACTTCTGTTCACACTGCATGCCCGTGTGGTTGGGGGTCCTGGCTAGCAGGGACTTCTGCTCATTGTGGGCCTTAGGGATGTGGGCGTATTGAAGCTGCACTCTGGGGTGGCTGTCCATCACCATCCTCACCCCTGACCCTAGCAGGTCATTGCCAGACAACGTGGTGGAGGCAGAGAGAGTGGCCTCCTGCATGGACACTTGAGGCTCCACCTGGAAGTGGCCAATGCACTTTGCACTGAGACTTTGAAATCAGGGTGAGTCACATGGCACACCTCACCTCAAAAGAGAAGGGTAAAGCCCACCTGTGCCCCGGGAAGCGCTGGACCACTGGTGGATGGCACTGTGTCCACAGCAGCAGCCAGCCAAGTGCAGGCTTTCTGGTGGTCGTTGGGAACAGCAGGAGATCAGGGTGGGCTGATTTCTCCCCAGCAAGGTGGGCAGAGAAAGGTGGGCAGGTAGCACGTGTACCTGGAGGGAGTTTGGGAAGTTAGGGACCCGATTCTGGCCTTGGCACTTGGAGAAGGGTTCCAGGAAGTCCTGACTGCTCAGCTGACGTACGGCGATGCATCCACCCAGCCAGGCTGGTGGAGGAGCAGCGTCCCAAGCCAGGGCAGTGGCGTGTGTTGAGCCCTGGGGTGGGAGGGTGCCCAGCCAGGTGAGCAGTCCTGCTTCCCTTGGGGTGGACCTGACGGGTAGCAGGGAGGCTTCAGATGAGAAGGTCGCTGGGCCTGTGAGCCAGCTTCAGCGCTTATCCTGTGGCCCTGGGATGGGGAGGGCGCTCAGCATGGCAGGTTTTGGGCCAGCTAATGTTCTGGAAAATGTCGGGCTGCAGCTTGGAGAACCAATTAGAGAAGCAGTGAGAGGGAGATGACGTTGGCCTCTCCCCAGGCTCATCCTGCCTTAAAAATTCATTTCCAGTACTTCAGAAGATTTAAAAAATGACTGTGGCGTCAGAGGGTGGCCTGAGTTTAATGTTCCCTAGGTTCCTTGGCTTATTACTTCTGGCATCTCGTGCTAGAACCTCAGTCCTCTGGTCCCTGCCGACCACCTTACAGGTCACTCTTGGCCCCCGTGAGGCTGCTGTGCCAGACATCATCGAGTGCCAGAACACCCTCCGTCTTCTCCTGCAGAAGGTGGACTGGCTGCTCTTTCTGGTGTCCTTTTTCACTGGGTTTGTGGCACCTCACTTCCACCCCCATGAAAGAGGCTGGGTCCTTCTGTGACTCTCGTGGTTGGGTGTCTCTGTCCTTCCTTTTGCTCACCCTGTTTGTGCCTAGCAGTAACCGGCCAGTGCAGCCTTCCCTCTGGAAGCTCCGTCCGGTGGAGAAGACCTGCAGGAGGAAGGCGGGAGGTGAGCTTGCAGGTGTGACGAGTGCTCTGGTGGAAGCCAGGGAGGGCTCTCAGGGCGGCCAGGGAGGGCTTGCCTGGGCAGGTAACCTTGCAGGCGAAGCCTCAAAGATGAGAAGGGACCAGCTCGGGGAAGCAAATAGAGGTGGCAGGCAACTGCAAGGCCCTGGGACACATTGGAGAGGTTGGTAGGGCTGGGACTTAGGGGCCTGATAGAACGGGAGGAGTTCAGGGTTAATTCTCAGCACAGCAAAATACACATCGTTTTTTTGTTGTTGTTGTAAATTAAGCTTGAAGTATGATGGGAGTTACTTTAAAAAAAATTTTTTTTAAGTTGTTGATGGACTTTTATTTTTTGATTTATTTATATGTGGTGCTGAGAATCCAACCCAGTGCCTCACGCATGCCAGGCAAGCGCTCCACCACCGAGCTACAAGCCCAGCCCGGGAGTTACTTTTTTATCCCTGTGTGTATTTCGAAAATTCCCTAACCTGCAGAAGAGCCACACGATCAGCACGAGTGTCCGCAGCTGGGCTTAGACACGCCAGCACTTGGCACTCGCCTGATCGGCCCAACCTCCCCTCTGTGCGCACAGTTCTAATTTTACTGCATCATTTCAGAATAAGCATAGGCTCCAAGCCACTGTCCTTCTAAGAACTCCGGCAGGTACTCAGGGAAAGGACGCTCCCCCACATGGGCATCATACCCTCATCGAGTCACCAAGGTAGCTGTTGTCTAGCACTGAGCCCCCTGCAGATCTGCCCGGCGATGCCCCTGTAGCTGGCAGTTCTGTTTTGTTCTTCTGGATCCGAGGTTCGGTCAAGAGTCACGTGCGGTTTCTGGTTGCTTGAAGGGCCTTGGTTTCAGAAAGATCTCTAAGCCTGTCTCTCTCTGGGGCATTGAAAGTTGTTTTGCACAACGATTGATGTGAACTTTTCTGATTGTTCCCGAGACTAGAGCACGATCATGCATTTTTAAAAAATATTGTTTTAGTTGTAGATGGACACGGTATCTTTATTTTGTTGATTTTTTACGTGGTCCTGAGGATGGAACCCAGTGTCTCACACGTGCTAGGCGAGCGCTCTACCGCTGAACTGTAATCCCAGCCCCCTGATTACGCATTTTTTGGTGTGGTTACTGCCATGGAAGCACCGTGTCCTCATGTCCCACTCAGAGGGTCATAATGTCAGTCCCTCATCCCGCCCGACCCCATGCCTGGTTCTGTTAAGTGTGGCCCCTGGGAAGGGTGGTGTCAGCCAGTCCAAGGCAGGGGGCCAGCTTCCCCTCTGTGTTTCTTAAACAGTCTGTGGGGCGGAACCTGGCGCCTCTCACTCAGTAGCTGCCACAGAAGTCAGCAATTCTCACCTCAAGCAGGTACGACATTGACGGTGAGAAGGGGATTTTCCACGCCGTTGCCTTTCTCCCTCTGCCAACTGGTCTTCTCTACAGAAGGGCTTTCTTTGCCCTGCCCCTCAGCTTTGTTCAGTTCACTACAGCTATTCTCAGAGAATGACTTTTTTTTTTTTCTTTTGGTACCGGGGATTGAACTCAGGGGCACTCGACCACTGAGCCACATCCCAGCCCTATTTTGTGTTTTATGTAGCGACAGGGTCTCACTGAGTTGCTTAGTGCCTCACTGTTGCTGAAGCTGGCTATGAACCCACGATTCTCAGACTTTTTATTCTGTGGGGTATCGTCTGTTCCTATCATGCTATCATCTCTCCTGATGTTCAAATTATCCTGAATTTGGCAAGTGGGACCCAGTCCTCTGGACATGCCCTGTGGCTTTCTGCCCCAGTGGGTGCCCCGGGCTTAGCTTGTGCCATCCTGGCCCCAGCCCTGGAAGAATCAGCCGCTCTCCAGGGAGCCCTGACAGTGGGTGGTGGATGGCCTTTAGAAATCAGACGCTGGGGCAGTGATAGTTGTGGTCGTGGCTTCCCGGCTGATGTTGCCTCTAGGCCCTTTTAGCAGACAGAGCCAGGACACTCATTGATCCACTGGTTGGATGGTTGATCAATAAGTGAGAGTTGAGGCTGAGACACTGAGTCCAGTCCACTCCAGCTCCACATCGCCTCTCCTTTCTCCCCCAGGGAGAACCCAGGCCACCCAGACTGTTGTCTGCTGGACCCTGGTGCACACAGGGCTCCTGCCCCTACCCAGGTTGCTTGCAGGCCTGGTGATGTGGGTGCTGCATCACCGTTACCTGTACTCATTTTTTAAAAACCTGTATTGGTTCTTCTCTTTGTTGAGTTTTTATTCATCTTTGTGGCTTTGCTCTCAGTTTGGGACTTGGTCACAGGTTCACCTCTGAGTATATGACTTTAGTTTTATTTCCCCATCTTGTTGATTTGGTCATTCTTGGATTTGGAACACATTAGCATGTTTTTTAAAAGGCGTGGTGAATCACTCTGAGTTTGCCTGGCTGCTGGGTGGGAAGTAGGTCAGAGCGGGGCGGAGCCGTGGCAGAAGGCTGGGGGAGCACGGTCGTCTGATAGGACCTAGTAGTCTGGTCATTCCTTATGGGGGTGCAGTGCGGGGGGTGGGCAGGTGAGCGGCAGGAGGTCGGCAGAGGAGTGGGCAGAAGGACTGGGCACAGCGCCTGGTTTTGCCCATGGCGGGTTGGAGTTCCTTTTAGACCTGACGGTTGCAGGCTGGATGTGGGTGGGGGAGCTTGAGGAGCAAGTCAAGGGACGTGAACTTGAAGATGGAAGTGTGGGGACGGCATTTTCCACCAAGTGACTGAGTGAGTCTAGAAGACGGTAGGGGGAAGAGGCTCAGCAGCTGGCGGGCGCTGCTCACTGGTAGGCAGGGAGAGGAGGCGCCTTGAGAGCACCCACCTGTCCAGGGATGGGAGATGACATCCTGGCTGCCGGTGTGTGTGGCTGTGACCAGAGGAAACTTTCCCAATGCTTTGTCTTCAGAGACATCGACAAGAACACTCTCCCTGGAGTGTTGGGGGACCGTGCCAGGGTGCTGAGGGCTGGGGCAGCAGTGAGGACTGTGGGTCAAGGGGTCCCCGTAGCATCACTTGGAGGGCAAAGGCAGCTCCCCTCCTGGATGGAGGGCCCCAGGTGGCTGTGCTTGGATCAGGTGCTCCCTGGCCTGGTGCTCCTGTGTAGCAGGTACATGGCTTTTTGACGGGGCCTCGCCTGGGAGGGTGGGCACAGCTGGGCAGCGCCTTGCAGTCTGAGTCCAGCCCCGTCACAGTGACCTGTTGCAGTGACTCACTGCAGGCCGGTGGCCTGATGCAGACCTTTAAAGACGGAGCTTAACATCCAAGGCATCAGTCCACACCACAACTTCCTGCCCATTCTGATCGCCATGGCTTCCGAATGACCTGCTGTACTTTGATGTAGCAATTATGTGCTTCCCTGTAGTATAATAGTTGCAGATTTTCCCCTATGGGGGAAACTCAGACTTCAAAAAATATTATAGACCGTTGGGTCAAACAGAAGTGGTTAGACTGATCTTGAATACAGAAAGGAAATGCGGAGGTTTTAGACTGTGAAGGACAGTAGGAATCTGCTGGTCTCACCTCTTAATCTCAGACATAAACATTCATATTGGGTTAGGAGTGCGCTTCAGTTCCTCCCCCGAGGTCACCATCTCAAGGGAACAGCTAGAGCGAGCGAGGACCTACTCCCCGTTGGCTTCCTTGTCTTTGCTTTCAAGATGACTCACAGATCAGTGGAGAGGAAAGACACCTGGACATAGGAATGTCCCAAGCAGTCCCAGAAGTGCCCCCGGAGTGGTCGCCAGGCTGGTGGTGTTGGCACTGACTCCTGTCATGTCTCAGCACATGTGTCCATGCAGGCAACTGGCCTCTGCTCTGCTGCTCTGGCCCATCTTAAAACCACCCCCCACCATGCACAAGCCCCTCACCACCCACGGTGAGGTCAGGACCCAGGACTCCTCGTGGTGGCAAACTGCCCACGAGATGCAGGTCCCACTGGCCTGGGGTCTCAGCGTACTCTCTGGCCTCCGCAGGCCCCCATCTGTGGCAGTCCAGGCGGGGCCCTGGCCCTGCACAGGAGCTGCTCCTCAGCAGATGGTCCCTCCCGCAGCGCCCTCTGCTTCTGAGGAGAGCACAGCATGCCCCTGCCTCAGGTGTGGAGCCTGGAGGAGAGTGTGCGGGGGGCCAGGGCCCAGCGTGCGAGCTGCGTGGCAGGCATCTGGGATCACACAGAGCAGACTCAGCCCTGCGTGCAAGGACCTTCTGAGTCCTTCCAAGGAAAGCCTGTCAGAGACACCCTGTGCGAGTGGTCGGGTATTAGTGGCCCTGGAGTGCTCAAGCCTGCTGCTCCCAGACGCTCCATGAACGCATCCATCAATGAGGACCGAACGCCGCCCCGCCCGTGAGGTTGGGAGGAGGGTCTGGGCTCTCCTGCCCTTTGCTTGCCACTACCCTTTGTCTTAGGTGTGGCCTCCCCATCGAGTATGTCCCTGAGGGTCAGGAGACTGCTGGCCTCGCCTGTTGCAGCAGAGCTGATGGCAGTGCCTCACCTGGACCCACTCCTGTCTCCTGTGCTTACAGCAGCGTCGAGGTGGAAGCCGCGGGGCTGTGGACCCTCAACCACAGCCCCGTTTGCTGTGGGTTCCCGTGCTCCTCCAGTGGTCAGACTCCAGGAACATGAAATAGGAGGTTGCAGAGGCAGAAGGTGGAAGCAACGCCAGCGTCCAGTGGTGGACGATGGGTAAAGGAGACCTGGTCCATCCACCCATGGAACTCTGTTCAGCCTGACATTGTCTCAGGTGCAGTCTGCCAAGCACAAAGGACACTGACAGGTGATGCTGGTGACTCCATGTCTAGTCGTCAGACCCACAGAGACAGAACTGGACTGGGTGCCGGGGCCAGAGAGGGACAGGGGGCAGCTGCAGTGTGTGCAGGTGATTGGTGGTAGCGGGCGCACTGAGCACCTGTGGACCCTAACGTCCATGGAACGGCCAGCGTGGCAGAGGTCACGTCCAGTGTGTTTCAACCACAGTGAAAAGTTAACAGAAAGGCCGGCCACAGAGCGGTGCTCATGAGGGAGCCTGTGAGCCTGATGGGGGTTCCCAGGGAGGGCAGCAGGCAGTGCCACCTTCTCAGACGCCCTCCTCACCGGGTGGGCGGCCACTTCCTGACGGCTTGCTGTGAGGCGTGCTGTTTCCATGACTGACTGGCCGAGTGAGCCATCATGCCAGTACAAAGGCCATTACAGTGGCCACAGGACAACATTCATTTGTGCAGGACAGAACTGTGACAAACACTGCCTCCTGCCGTCAGAGTGTCCTAAAGCAATAGACTCCTGGAAATAAGAGATGACCGTGACCTTTGGAACAGGTGACCTCTATTCAAAATACTGATACACTTCATGCTCGTGGGGAAAATTCTGTGCCATAAATTTAAATGAGTTCCCACCTGCTCACCAGGATGCCTCTCCATGCCCTCCCCATTCGTCTGTGCCCCAGGAGGAGGGTGCCTCCCGGAGGGGCAGGGGCTGTGAGGGCTGCCTGAGGACCTTGAGACGGCTCTCGGGAAGTCCCCAGGAAGGAGGGATGAGGAGCCTGGGCAGGGCATGGCCTGGCACCACAAGGAATATTCTGGAAGATGCTGCATTCTCTCTGGGGTCCTGCTGGAGGGACAGGTGTTTAAAAGAGCCGTGGCATGGGGGCTTGGGAGAGTCAGCTGCCCCTCACCGCACACTCGCTGTAAAACCCAGCCCTCCCAGGGACTTTTCAGTGGGTCTGCACTGTGCCTGGCCAGGGTGCGGCTGGCTGCAGACGGGACCCAGGCCCGGGAGGCCCTCCCTCACCCAGGGCGAGACCGGGGCCTCTTGTTGCCCGCTGCAGACTGGACACCAGCGCTGAGTCAACTCCGACCCCACCTCCTCACTCCCCTGCCATTCACGTGACCCAGCTGCACTCAGGCCACACTTAGCCAAGAGCTGCGCCTCTCCCCACGAGGCAGGCCGGCACCCGCAGAGCCGTTCTTCTGTCCTTACCCACTCTGATCCCTTCTCCCTACCCGCCTTCCCCCCTCCGCCCCTGGAAATGCCGCCCGGCTTGAGGAGGTCAGCCGCAGCCTCCACAGGCTCAGAGGCTCGGGGCATCCAGGTCTGCTTCTTACTCTCTTGCGGGTCCATCCTGGGGTGGGCGGCCTTGCTGCAACGGGAGGTCATGCCCAGGCCGAGGGAAGCTTCTGGAGGACGGGCTCTGAGCTCACCTGGTAGAGGAGAAGAGGGGACAGAGGAGGTCGAAGATCAGTCCCCCGGCCAGAGGCCTGCGCAGGGCCCCCACCTCGGTGTGAGAGGCTGCGCAAAAGGCAGAGGCCTCCTTAGCCAGCGCCCTGTCTGCCGTGGAGTGCGCCGTGTGACCACTGGGCCTCAGGTGAGCGAGGCCCGTGTGTGAAGGAGCTCTAACCTGTCGCACGGACAGCTGCAGGTTCCCCCTTTGACTAGTTCCTTTAAAACAACCCCTAGAGTCAGCCTAAGTTTCTAAACCTGGATCCCAAAGAGAGGGTGGGGCAGCTGGTGCCCTCCTCCGTGCTGTTCCAGGTCGTGGGTTTCTCCGCTGGGTTGCTGTATGGACGTGGAGCCTGGCCATTTCCAGGCACCTGGCTTGGCCTGTCACCTGCCTGTCAGTCTCATGCTACGTGATCAGCCCTTCACTCACTCATTGATTGACATGTGTCTCTGGACGTCTCCTGTGAAGCAGATGTGGCTGTGGGGGGTGAGACCCCGCTTCACCTTTCCTCTCGAGACCCTGTAGCTCTCTCTTGGCCACGCTTTGCCATTGGTTTCTCTGTCTTAGAGGTGGTCTTTCCTAAATGAGGGGCTCTCAGATGGCGCCGAGGCCAAGTGCACAGGACTTGGGAGCATGTAGGCTGGCTGTGCTGTCTGCAGGCCCAGGGTGCTCCAGGCGCAGCTCTCAGGGGCTGGGCTCTGGATTCCAGAGACCACTGGGAAGGATGGCACGGTCTCACTGCTCGTCCAGGCTGCACGTGGCGTCTCTTGGGTGCCCCTCCCCTGTCCATCAAGGCTGCGTGTGGTGTCCCTTCCCTGTCCATCAAGGCTGCGTGTGGTGTCCCTTCCCTGTCCATCAAGGCTGCGCGTGGAGTCCCTTCCCTGTCCATCAAGGCTGCGTGTGGTGTCCCTTGGGTGCCCCTTCCCTGTCCATCAAGGCTGCCTGTGGTGTCCCTCGGGTGTCCCGTCCTCTGTCCATCAAGGCTGCATGTGGTGACCCTTGGGTGCCCCTTGGGTGCCCCTCCCTATTCCTCAAGGCCGCGTATGTTGTCCCCGTGGTGCTCTTGCTCCTGTTCGCAGTGGAAGTGTCCCTGTTCACTCTGGCAACAGTACTCTCCTGTGGCCCCTGTGTGCGTCCCAACCCTAGGGACAGCCGTGGCCACCAGATCTACTGGGTGTTAGGTCAGGGTGGGGAGGCCTGGCCTTGCTCCCTGCCTTTCCTGCTCTCTGTAAGTCTCCTGCCCTGTGAGGGCGTGTGGTCTTTCTCTGGCCTGTTGGATGCCCAGGGGGCAGCTCAGGCCGCAGGAGCACTGAGGGGAGCCTGGCGGTGGCTTCTAGAATGCACTTGGTCCTGTGGGCCCCCGCCTGCCCATCGGGCCTGGCAGAAGCGAGAAACTCGAAGACAATAAAAAGGCAGCTGCTGTTTCCCCAGGGTATTTTAAGCAGAATTTACAAAACTAGTAAAAGGTGAAACCTCGCCTGCCTGTGCTCAGGAAGCAGCCCCCAGGTGCTTCCGGATGTGAAACCACGGGAGCCTCTCAGTGCATCCTCCTCTCCTCCCCTCAGGCTTGTCCCCCAAACGCCGTCACTGCGCTCCTCTACTGCAGCTGCGTGGCCATCGTCTTCACCACCATCAAGCTGGTCAGCTACCGCCTGCACCTCATGTTCGATGAGGGAGAAATGGTTCAGCCGCCTCCCGTCCAGCCGAGAGAGGAGCCGGCCAGAGACGGAGAGGCCCGCGGCCAGCGCACCGCCAATCCCAAGAACCCGAGGTAACTCCCGCGAGCTCCAGCTGGTCCTTGAGGTGTTCCACTCTGAAGGAAGTGGCGCTTCCCACCCATTATGGTGCATGAGTCCAGCAGAGCAGGTGGACGTGGCTGTACACTGTGCTTATGAATGGTGCCTTTGAGCATGAGGGGGGCCTTCGTCAGGCGGGTGGCTGGCTCCCAGCGTGGCCTTGCAGTGCTATCTAGGGTCACTTCCTGGGCTTCACACTGCACAAGGTTCTGCTCCAGGGCCTGGTCTTGCTGCAGAGACACTGCGAGCAGGTCACTGTTTTAACGAGCAGTGTTTGTGTCCTTTGGTTCCAAGGTGACCGTTGCATAGGACCGAGGTGCTGAGGGCTCTCCTCAGCACTCATCACCGTCCCATGCTGGGGTCACACACCTTCAGAAAGTGTGTCTGTCACTTTGAAGCCTTGTCTACGACCCTCCCTTAAACATGACGCTTGTGTGGAAGGAAAGTGGGGGAAGGACCCGGGCAGAGGCAGCTCGGGTGACCCTGCGAGGGCCGCCATCCGCATGGTCACCTGGCGCCCTTGTGCTTCTCTCCTTGGATCAGCAGCGACTGGCAGACGGGCAGCAGTGGCAGCAAGAAGGAGGAGGCCCCGGGAAGCCTGGCCACACCCCCGCTGCGCTGCAGCTCCCCAGGGCAGAGCCTGCACTCTCGGCACCCTTCGGGGCAGTTGGTCAGTGTCCCTGTGTCTGTCTCTTCCTGTAGTCCTGGGTGGAGCCCCTGGGGTGGGAGTTCACAGGGCGGTGGTGTGGCCGTGGTGTCCTGCTGGCCCCGTGCTCGCGGGGACCACACCTCAGGCGGTGGAAGTGGCCGGTGGTGCGCCACAGACTACTCGACGCCCAGCTCTGGGCTCAAAGCCCACCACAGCTCCTCCTGTTTGCGCCGATCTTTGCTTTCCAGTCGGCCGCCCTGAGGCCATGTTTCTGTGATGCCTTTTGCTTGGAAGGAACTGCACTCCCTGCTGTTTCCACTGTCAGTCACACTGGTCTCAAAGTTAGTAAGTCACCTTTGTTGAGAGTGACTTCACTGGGCTCTGTGAACTCAGTGAAGCTGTGCCTCACTCCTCCTTGCGCTATTTTTTTCGGTACTGGGGATTGAACTTGGGGGTCCTCGACCACTGAGCCACATCCCCAGCCCTATTTTGGGTTTTATGTAGAGACAGGGTCTCACTGAGATGCTTAGTGCCTCACCATTGCTGAGGCTGGCTTTGAACTCGCGATCCTCCTGTTTCAGCCTCCCAGAGTGCTGGGATTATAGGCTGAGCCACCGTGCCTGGCTTCTCTTTTCACTTTTTAATTAACAGACCCCCGTTTTTACTGCACAGTGGTCTTAGTAGGACACTTTCCCTTAGGGAGGCTGTGTACCCATCTGTCCCCTCTGTTTTACAGAAGCTTGAGGAACGTGGGTGCTGCGGTGTCTCTCTGCTCTGTGCTGTTGAGAAGCACCGCGGCTGCTGATGTGGCCCCTGCCTGCCTGGAAATGTGCTACGAGCCAAGTCACATATTGATTTTTGTTTTTCCATTTGCTTAGGAGATGCCAGCACAGGAAACAGTGGACAACCTCAAAGGTAGAGTACTGTCACCACTCAGTATTTCATCACAGTCATTGTCAGCAACGTGAAAGGTTCTACGTGAAACAGATAGCCGGTGTGTTCACTGAAATAGGAACTCCACCAAGGCAGCACGGTGATGCTGTAACCTCATGTGCCGAGTTTTAACCTGAGTTACTTCCCATCAGGACTTAGACTCATGTCTGCTCTCAATTGCACATTGGATCGATGCTGTTCTCCGTCATTCCTGCCTCCTCTGCCTTGCTCTTGCATGGCTTGGAATAGCGGAGATGTAACGGAAGGCTCTGTCCTTGGCAATCAGGCTGCCCTGTGTGGCACTTAGGCTAGCAGCGATGGGAGAGACTCAGTAGCCTCTGCACGTCTGCATTTCTTTCAAGCTGCACATTTTGTTTTGGAGAACTTAATTTTAACCTAGATATTAGTTTTACTTTTTTACAAAAATTTAAAGTAGAATTTCTTTTCCATCCTTCAGCTCCATTCCTTCATAAGAAAAATGAAGCTGTATCTGGTTCTTTGGTCTGCCCGGCCACCACTGAAATGCACGCACCGCGGTCGGGTTTGCACCATCTCAGTTGCACACAGTTTCACAACAGCGCCCCTTCCCGTCCGTGTTTGCACACTCACGCATGTGCACACCATCTGCTCACATCGGGCCACGCAGTCTTCAGGTCCAGTGTGCTGTGGCCCTTGCCTTGGCTCCTTACTCCTCTGAATGACCGCTCCAGCCTCGGGCCTCCACCTCTCCGAAGGAAACCCTCCTGTGTTCTCACTCACACTGGGAGTTGCAGCAGAGGTTCTGCGGGGCACTTTGCCCCGAGGTCAGCAGGTGAAGGGTTGAGGTAGCTTTTGAGCCTGTTTGGGAGCACCAGATCCGATTTTTTCAGTTTCTAGCAGCCTTACACTAAAGCGTTGTGTTTCCTCAGGGTGGTCTTGTGAGACGCCGCGCCAGTGGGCAGTTCTGGCTGTTGTTGAAAGGTTCAGTGGCTTTCTGTCTTATAATTCTATTATGACAGATTCATGTACCACTTACTGTGTGCAATTCAGTGGCGCTTACTGTGTCCAGAGTTGCACATTCACTATCACAATAAATCTTAGAGTAGTTTCATTACCTTAGAAGGAAACTCCAGACCACAGAGCCCTCCCCCACTCACCCAGCGTCCTCTAGCCTGAGCAGCCGCCAGCCTGCTTTGCCTTCATGGAATGGTCTGTTGTGGACAGTTAACAGAAACCGAATCGCAGAGCAGGTGGTCGTTTGTGCCTGGCTTCTTTCAACTGCCCTAATATTGTCGGGGTTCATCTGGGCTGTGACATGTTATCAGCAATCCATTCCGTTTTACAGCCGAATAATATTCCTTTAAGTGGATTTGCCAGGTTTTACGCATCTGTTTATCAGTTGATCAACGTTTGAGCGACCGCACTCTTTGGCTGCTTGAGCAATGCTGCCGTGAACTTTCACGCACAGGCATTTGTGTGGACGTCTGCCTCCATTTCTCTTGGGTGTCCACCCAGCAGTGGGATTGCTGGGTCTTCAGTAACTCTGTCTGCAGGGGAGGAGCTGCCAGACTGTGCTGGAAAGTAGGTGTGTCCTTTACGTCTCCCCTCAGCGTCTGAGGTGATGGCGCTTCCTGTCCTGTCTTTAGCCACCTGGTGGCTGTGGAGTGGAATCTCATGATGACTTTGATAGGCATTTGTCCACCAACTAATGATAACACTTTCGTCATCATAATTATCTTTAGAGAAGTGTGCGTTCCAGTCCTTTGCCCACTTTTGATTGGATCATCTCTGCTGCTGAGGGTATGTTTGGGTACCAGTCCTTTCTCAGATACGATATATGACTTGCAAATGTTTTCTCCCGTCCTGTGAGTTATCTTGCCACTTTCTTAGTTGATCCTTTGAAGCCCAGAGTTTTCTTTCATAAAGTCCAAATTATTTCTTGCTTCTTTCATTGCTTGTGAGTGTCCTGTCTTAGTAACCACGACTAAATCTGAGGCCATAAAGACGTATTCCTGTGTTTTCTTCTAAGAATTCGGTAGCTTTCGCTTTGCATTTGGTTCTGTGGTCCATTCTGTGTTCTGTCTGTGGAGTGAGGGAGGGCCTGGCTCTGTCCTTTGGTATGTGCTATCAGTTGTCCCCACACGTTTGCTGACCGTGCTCTTCCCTCCCTGGCATGTCTGGGCCCCTGTGGATGCCTCAGGGCATCGTGTGTTGAGCACGCAGGTAAGGGTTAGGCTCGATTCTGTTATCTACCCTATGCCAGCGCCACAGTATTTCAATTACCTCGGCTGTGTGATGGGTTATGAAGTTGAGAAGTGGAGCCTTCCATATGTTTTTTAAATACCATTTTAGCTCTTCTGGATTCCTTGCATTTCCATGTGATCTGTAAATTTCTTTCTGCGAAAAGACAGACTGGGGTTTCTTAAAGGACTGTGTTGAACCTGTAGATAAATCAGTTCAGGGAGTATTCCCATCTTAACAATATTAATTCTTCTCTTCTGCAATTACACAGTCTCTCCCATTTATTTGGATCTTTCATTTCTTTTAATAATGCTTTTTAGTCTTTATTGCGTAAGCCTTGCACTTCTTTTTTCTAACATATTTCCAAGTATTTTATTCTTCCACATGCTATCCCTGGAATTGTGTTCTTCGTTTCATTTCGGATTGTTCATCGCTAGTGTGGAAATATAATTGATTTTTGTACACTGATTTTTTTTTTTTGGTACAAAGGGATGGAATCCAGGTTCTCACACATGCTAGGTAAATGCTCAACCACTGGGCTACGTCCCCATCCCTTTTTATATTTTATTTTAAGACATGGTCTTGGTAAGTTGCTGAGGCTGGCCTTGAACTTCTGATCCTCCTGTCTCAGCCTCCTAAGTTGCAGGGATTACAGGTGTGTGCCCCTGTGCCCAGCCCTGTACATTGATTTTTATATGCTCACACTTCCTGAATTTCTTTATTAGTTCTAATAGTTTTTTGGTGGATTTCTTAGGACTTTCTGTATACAAGATGATGTTATCTGTGAAAAAGATACTTTTCCTTTTCCCTTTCTGATCTTGTTGCTGTATATTTCTTTTCCTTGACCAATTGCTCTGGCTAGAGTTTCTAGTACAGTGTTGATCAGAGGTAGAGAGAATGGACATCATGGCCTGTTTATAGCTTTATGGAGCAAACTTTTGGTCTGTTACCATTAAGTATAATACTGGCTTTGAGTGTTTCCTAAAGGCCTAGGATTCCAGGTTGTGCTATTATTGTGAAAGGATGTTGGATTTTGTCGAGTGCTTTTTCTGCAGCTGTTGACACGATCGTATGGTTTACATCAGTATTTTTTTTTTAATTTTTTTTAGTTGTAGATGGACACAATACCTTTATTTTATTCATTTATTTTTATGTGGTGCTGAGGGTCGAACCCAGTGCCTCACACTTGCTAGGCAAGTGCTCTATCACTGAGCCACATCCCCAGCCCCTCGTCAATATCCTTTGTGATGCATCGTTCTCAGGAATGTGTTGTGTCTAAGTCTACAGACCAGGGAGGTTTAGCAGTGTCTCCTAACTGGAGGGTTTGCTCCCCAGGGACACGTGACTCTGTCAAGGTCATTGTTGTCCCATCTGGGGGTAAAGTGCTACTGAGAACAAGTGGGCAGAGGCCAGGGAGATGGCTAAGACCCATAGTGCACAGGACAGGTTCATGCGGCGCAGGATTATCTAGTCTGAAACGTTGGCAGTGCGTTATTTCTTGTGTCTTAGATGGACTAAGTAACTCGCTCAAGGCACCAAGCCAGTCAGGAGCAGAGCCAGGGCCCAGCTGTGCCAGGCAGGCCACACGCTCTGTCCGCCAAGGCCCAGCACAGCAGAGGCCAGGAGCCTGAGTCCCCGCATGCAGGCGCTTCAGGAGCAGTAGCGCGTTGGAAGCGATGTTCCTAGAAGTGAGCCTTGTCACGTTCTGCTGCTGCTGTCATTTTGTGCTCTCGCCGGGGACATCATCCACACCTCTCAGGTGTGTGTTATGTGTTCCAGGTGCCGTTCTGTCGGAAGCCCAGCCCAGGGCACCAGCATCCTGTCCTGCACCAGGCGTCAAGACGGATGACTCACCTGTTTCTGAAGGGCCCACCCTCAGGTTGGCACGGCCAGTGAAGCCAGTCACTGCAGAAGCCCTTGTCCCCAGGCGAGGCCAGGCAGGAAGGGGCCAGGTGCAGCGCCCGTCCCACCACAGATCCGAGGGCGGCCTAGTGGATGGCGGAGCCCTGAGGAAGCTGCCGCACCTGTCCCTGTCCCAGTATGACCTCCTAGAAACAGATGTCTCCTTCCCGCCCTGGGGCAGCGAGGACTCAGTCCTGATCCCAGAGCCCATGCACCATCCACAGGGCTCCATGAGGGAGCCCCTGCAGAGCACGTCACTCCAGGGCAGCCTGAGCAGCAGCTGTCCACAGTGCCACACCATCACGGCCAAGCCTGCAGAAGAGCCAGCCGACACTTCCCGCCAGGTGGACCTGCCCTGGAGCCAGGAGGTGGAGAACTCTGGCAGTGAGGCCACCGTCACTCTCATCGATACTTCTCAACCTGGGGATCCACCGAGTCTGCACGGACCCATTAAAATCGTCATCACAATGAGCAGCACCCCAAACTCCATGACGGACTTGGAGAGCTCCCTGCACCTGCAGGCAACAGGCACCAACAGGACCCGTCTCAGGTCTGACGCAGAGCCAGCTGCCCCAGGGGTGGCCAGTTCTCCAAGTGCTGAGCAGGTCGGAATTCCTACCATCACCCTTGAACTGTCTGAGGACCGAGGAGGAGGCATCCCTTGTCCACAGGGCCATAGAGCTGAAGGGAGCCCTGAGGGGCAGCAGGCGGAGTCACCTTCCCATCGGTGTCCTGACTGTGGATCCAGGGGGGGGGCAGGTGCCACCCAGGACTGCAGTCCTGCCCCGAGGCCCACCTGGGAAACAGCCCCCACACTCACACCCGACGCAGCCTCCCTGTCCAAGGGGGGCGGGGACAGCCAGGCCAGGCTGGACCCGTCCTCTTGTAAGAGACATGCCCGTGTGTTCAGCGTGGATAGCGGGACGGACGTTTTCCTGAGCAGAAGCTCTGCAGATGTGGCTAGTGACAAGGAGAAGGCCATGCCAACCTCCAAATCCGACCTGGAGGCCAAGGAAGGGCAGATGCCCAACGAGTCCAGCTTCCTGGAGTTCGTGTCCCTCATGGAGTCCATCAGCACCGCCAAGGTGGTGGCCCCCAGCCAGCAGAAGGGCTCAGCAGAGCAGAGTGGAAATGGCTGGCTCCCTGCAGGTACGGCCCACCTGGTGGCACAGGGGCCAGTGTCCCGCCCTGCTGTTCACCCCATGATCTGATCTCGCCTGTGCGGGACGCGGCAGGGCAGGCACGGTCACTTGGCTTTGCCATCAGTGGTGGTCGAGTGGGCCGACCCTGCACTGTGGCGACCATCCTCATAGGCACAGGCTGGGCGTGCCTCGTCCCAAATGCTTGGGACCAGAAGTGTTTCCCAGTTTGGATTTTTTCAGACTTTGGAATATTTGCTTGTATATGTGAGGTGTCTCAGGGCTAAGGCCTGAGTCCAAACGTGGAATTCTTGTTTCTGTTTAGACACCGTGCAGTTTCAGATAGGCCTCAGGCCCAGAGCCCAAAGGCCATTTGGTTGTGACCTGTCACACAAGGCCAGGTGTGGAGCTTTCCTCCTGTGCTGTTAGGGGGCTCAAGAAGTTTGGGAGTTTGGAGCGTTTTGGATTTGGGGTTTTCAGGTGAAGGCTACCCCACGTGCCCTGGGTACTTGACCAGGAGACTTAAGGCATTACAGTGAATTTTTTGCTTTTCCTAGAAGGCAAGAATATTTATTTCAGGGAAGTAAGCAGTTATGTTACTGCAGTGACAAGAACTGGAATAGGTGTCTTTCCTGCTGTGGACGAGATCATGGGACGTGGACCCCGAGGCAGGTCTCCCTTCCTCAGGCCCGTGTCCCGCTGAATCCATCGCCAAGTGTGGAGTCCCTGGTTATATGCATTTGCCACCCTGGCTCCAGCAGAGCCCCTATCCCTCTTAGCTCATGCCCAGCCTTGCTGCCAGCCTGCTGCGTGTGTGACAGAGTGGCGACGTCACACGACCAGAGTGGGCCGGGAGGCAAGTGAGGCTCCTCGCTGTGGTGCTTTTGCCAGCGTGATTGTCAGTGGGACTGGCTTCCTCTATAGTGTTGCAGTGTGAAGATGAGCTAGGATCAGAGCCCTGAGCCGTGGTCTGTCCCAGAGCCTGTGCTGTGGTGTGTTACCATTTCTCTTCTGCAGGTGTGGCTCAGGCCTCCACAAACTTTCCCAAGTTAGTCTGGTCAGTCTACAAAAAGCCAGGATCTAGGCTGGATCCCAGGCAGCCTCCTTGCTCAGAAAAATTAAACTGCATTTCCTACATGGAGAGCATTTAGTTTCAGGTCACTTGAGGTTACAGAGGGCCTCAGTTTCCCTATCAATATCACAGTATTGCTAAAATTTTTATGAGTCATTTAGCTTTAAGCTTCCACATTTCTGTGCTTATTTGAGCGCATAATCTTTGCAGACTCCAGAGTTCCGCTGGTGCCTGTGTGGCAGGCTGCTGGCTAGGAGCTGTGCTTGCCCAGCTGACTTCCTTCCTTTGTGGCTGTAGCACTTTTTCTTGCCTCTGGCCCTCTGTGTCCACAGGGACTGCCAGGGCCTCTGCCCACTACCTACTGGCAGCTCTGAGCAACCTCTGCCTGTTCATCCAAATGTTTTCTGAACTAGCGTGGTCAGTGCGTGGAGATGGGGTGGACTCTTGGTGGGTGAAAATCAAAACAACCCAAATTTGCCATAACGATCTGGTTAAATGTAATATTATGTAACTACTGTTTTTGGATGATGTAGAAGAATATCTAGAGATATTAAATATTGGTAATGCATTAAGGTAATTATGATAGGTACAAGAGTGTCTTTGTTACTACTCCATTTTAGTAAAAAATATGTGTTTGTCTAGGAAAAAAAGACAGTTGGGTATAGATGAAATGGGCCCCGGTGTAATTACAGGATGGCAAGATTAAGAGTGATTTAAATTTTGACTTTTCTCTGGCTTTAAATTATACAAAGTGAATGTGTAGTATTTTTGCAGACAGAGCTGTTCCTATAAATATTTTTAAGGGTAAAAAATAAAAGTCCACGTGCTGATCTCACAAGGACCTATGGGAGACCCAGGCAGGACAGAGGTGCACACAGGGGCCCGTCCAGCAGGTGGAGGGAGGCTGTCTGCACAGGGCCTCTGGGCCTTCCGCAGCCCATCGCGGGCCACCGCTGTTGGTTGTGCAGGTCTTCCTCACACAGCACAGATTGGTGATCAGGAGCCTCCGTCCTGACAGGTGTTGAGTGCAGGCCTCTGGGTGCCACAGGCCTGCCAGCCATGTCACAGAGGCTGGGAATGCTTGTCTGCACGCAGAGCCAGCAGCTTCCACGAGGAGCGGGACGACTGAGGACGGAACACTTGGTCACATAGAGGGGTTATCGATACACACGGACACATCGCTGCACATCTACCCTGAGGGCTTAGGCTGGTCTGACGGTGCATCTTGACAGGGGCTGGGGGCTCAGAGGCCTCGGTCTTCTTCTCTCAGGCCCAGGTCTAGGGGCTTCCGAGCCCAGTGCTGGTATCTTTGGTCATAGAAAGACATTGGTCCTTTTGACTTTAAAAGTGACTATTGGGTGTGTCTACAAAGGGCAAGGGCTGGCTCTGGGGGCACGTTCCATTTTGCGTAATAGCGTGAGCTGAGACCCGTATTGGGTCCATTACTTAGAGAGGATTTGTGAAGCACACAGCCCAACCTGTCCCTGTCACCTTCAGAGTTCTCACTCACCCTCAAGCAGCCCCAGGCCAGGAGCGAGCGTGCTGTCTCTCATCTCCCGGGCTGAGCGCAGGACTCCGCGTCAGCTGCACGTGCAGGTGCCTCCTGAATCAGGGGCCAGTTCAGCTTCAGCCTGAGCCTTTAGATCTGGAGAACGAGGAGAGAGGTGGGCGGGACTGGCCCACAGTGAGAGGGACTTGCTGCAGCGGGCAGGTGTGTCTAGGGGCTGCTCTCACCTGGCCGTGCACCCGTGAGTTCTGAGCCTCTTGGGCCGTGCTATGAATGGGGGTCTCCGCGTGGACAGGCGTGCTGCCCAGGTAGCCAAGGGCGTCCCGGATCCCAGTGTGAATGAGACCGTGTGTGTGGGTGTCTCCAAGGTGTACACACTTCTGTGTTCAGATCTGTTCAGGCCTGTCTCACTGAGCAAAATAGAAATTTATTTAAAACATCTGGAATTTGGAGGAGCTGCTTAGATTTTCTTTCTACCCCCGTTTCAGTTTTCTTAGCCTATTTCCAGGAGCTGCCCCATTAATTTCCCATTTCACAGAATAATAACACACAGCAGTGTTTTCCAGATCATCGTGCCCAGGGGAGGAAGGAGGAAGACCTGGAGAGTGATCGGCCCTGTGGACAGGATTCCAAGCAAGGACAAGCAGACTCACAGCCACAAGACCATGCCCGTGCCAGCCCGGCGCCCACTCAGCCTGGCAGGACCGCGGCCCTGTAAGTGCCTCCCTGGTGCACAGTGGCAGGCGGGAGGCCCCATTTCCTAGCTGCTTCTGTTAGTGCTTTCCTGAGGATGAGGAGGAATTCCTCATGGTTTTGACTTTTCTGCCTGTTAAGTTTCCAGGGCAATAGGCATAGGCAGATAATCTACAGGGTGACTTCCCAACAAGATAGTTCTGTCCTGCAAGTCATCAGTGGGCCTGAAACATCTGTGCAAGAGGAGATGTCCGTGGACGCCATGCATGTCTTCATCGATGGACATGGTGAGTCTCAGGGGAACAAGAAGGGTGAGGGCGGCAGCTTGCTCAGGGACAGACAGACCGACCTCTGATCGCCAAAGTGTTCTTGGGAACCGTTGCTCTGTGCCGTGGGGCCTGTGCACTGCCTGCAGCGTGCCTGTCTCTTTCACACTTTAGTTCTGAGGTAAGCATCAGGAAGCCTTTCCTGGACTCCCCGGCCTTAACCAGGAGCGGCTTTTTCTGGCTCCTCTGACATCCTGTTCTTCCTTCATTTGCCAATGTCACAGCCTGTGACTATTTATACTTAGACTCATTGGATGAATGACGTGTTCAGTTGTAACTTCTCAGGACCTTGTCCAGGACCCCATAACTATTTATTGGATATATGTTGAGAATCTGCCCTTGATATATTTTTTTAGCACCTTCTTATAAAAAGGACTTAGTGGTATATGTAGAGAAACATAAGTGGCAAGTTCAAGGTTGCAAAGAAAAGACACATAGGTCCTGGTTTTCCTGGGATGGGCCTTGGCCAGTGTCCCTCGCGGACGACTCGTGCTTGCTGCTTTACCTGAGGAGGACCCTCGCTTGGAGGATGGACATATGGCTGTCTTACGTATTCAGCACTTTATCATCACAGTGCTTCTGAAGTTGCAGAAATACAGACTCGTGTTGTAGAGAACAGCGGTAGCACTCCTGTCAGAGCCTCCAAGGGCCAGGCTGACCTTGACTTCTGCACCGTGGAGCTGGGGGCCCCCTCCCAGGTGCTCACAGCACATGGGCTCGTCACGCCTCCTGGGCCTCGAGGAGGAGGACTAGGGTGGTGCTCCCAGGGAGAAGCATTTGCATTAGGACCGAGTTTCACACCGCGGTACCCTGAGCCCCCTGGAAGAGCTAATTTAACTCTGCAAATGAATTCCGTCCCTTGCTTTTCCTCATTAACAGGCTGACACATAGGCAGCTGCTAAGGCACTTGCTCATCTGCATATTCAGAGGTAGGGCTGATCTCATGTGGTCTGCCAGTCAAAACCGCATGCTTAATAAGCCTCTTTTTGTGCACAATACCTGTGTGTGTGTGTGTGTGTGTGTGTGTGTGTGTGTGTACAGAAACAGCTGTTACAGCCTCGCCAAGATCAGGCTGACACAGGAAGGGAATACATAAAAAGTGAATGAAGAGGTGATTTGAATAAACTGATTAAAAACACTTAAGAGCTAAGTAGTGAATGCTTACCTCAGTCTATTACTGAGGAGGTCTGGCAAAGAACATTTTCTTAGCAGAGTTTCTTTTGGACGTTGTAGTCTTCCCGTGCTGCATGCTCTGTGGCCCTAGAGCACGCGCAGTGGTCCCCAGGGTCCAACGTGAAAGGAGTAAGCTGGCACGACCGCGTGCAGACCCTCCCGCCATGCACCTGGCTGACGTTTCCTGCCTTTGCAGGGGAGGTCAGATCCTGTTACTTGAAGTCAGGGAATCAGAAGGAAGGCTCCCTCCAGCAGCCGCCATCTGACTCTGCCTGTGTCTCCCAAGCCCGGTGAGTGGGGCCTTGTTGGCAGGTCTGGCTGTGGCACTGGGACACTGGGGGGACACTAGGCTTGCTCTGGAAACGGAGCGTGGAGCCTGGGTAGAGGGAGCGCGTGGATGTCGCGGGTGTCCAGTCTTGGCTTTTGCACCGTCATAGAATAATGAGAACGAAACAGAACCGTTCTAATTCCCCCACAGCGTGGAGTTTTAAACAGGGAGAAGCCTGTGGCAAAGGAAGACTCCCTTCAGGAAGCCGGTGGCCCCGCTCGGGGACAGTGCGGCGGAAGCGCAGGTGGCTCTCGCTCCCAGGAGGAAGGCGCTGGTCAGTCGGTGGCTTTCCTGCTGCCCTCTGCAGTGTGCCGATGGCTTTCTTAGTTCCGTGGGGCCATGTGGAGGTCACTGGCAGATCATGTGTGGGTCCGCAGTGTGCTGGGCCCGCTGTCAGGCTCGTCGGAGGGACTGGAATATGGTGCGCCCAGGCTCCACGATTCCCCACGGGCAGTCCCCGTGGCCGCGCCTCAGTTCCTGGATCTGTGCACGCAGATGAACCATGCACACACGTGTCTACAACTGGGTGCACATTTCAGGACTTGTGGAACCTTGTGGTGACTTCAGTGTCTCAGGTGTCACGCGGGGAGAGCAGAGGAGGGTATCAGGGCCTCACTCCCAGATCCCCTGGCCCCATGCTCCTTCCCAGGCACGTGTGCGAACTTCCTGGGGAGCCTGTGAGAGCCTGGAGCGGAGGCTGCTCTTGTCCCTGCAGTGTGCCCGCCTCCAGGGTGCTCTCTGTGGTCACCTCCTCTGCTCTGCGACTGGGGACTTGTGCAGGGGCCGCCTCCCAGCCCCAGCCCCCACACTCTGCTCTGAGTGGCCTGAGCCCCAGAGTCGCCCAGGAAGAGCACTCTCTCCACACCTGCTGGCCTTCCCCTCCTTCCTCCTCCAGAAAGGATGCCAAGTCCCCAAGCAAATGGGACCCTGGAGGAGAGGGAGGGAAGGGTCCACACTCACCTCCAGCCTCAGCACCTTCTGTCCTGATGTTTTGGGCTTCCTCGCCCACCATGCTGCGTGCTCAGACCCCAACGCTAATTGCAGGAGAATACAGTGTGAAAGCTGGCCTGCTGTCTGCCACTGCCCCACTGAAGGCCACAGTGTCCCTCAGCTACACCAAAGCAAACAGGACCCTCTCATTCTATCCCAAAGTGAGTGTTGAAGACTTGCTACCCCCACTCTAGAAAAATAAACTTCAATCTTATCCTGCATAAATACTTCAGTTGAATTTGCCAGTAATGCCAGTTAGAATAAAGCCGCATATCCAGAGTCTTAAAATACTAGACATGTGCATGTGCAAATGGAAAGCAGAGCCGGGGCTGTGGGTTTCCAGTCCCCATCCCTTGGATGCGCGGCTCTGAGAGCCACCCACTCACTGTGCCCGTTCTCTCCTTATTAAACGCCCCTACCCCTGCACCCTCGTCTCCTCTGCATCCTCTCCAGAGGAGAGACCTCAGCTTAGCCGGCCCGCCTTCCAGCGCTGCCTGGACTTGGCTTTGCCCCGAGGCTCAGTCTTAGCGCAGGGCTTTGGGCGAGGTCAGGCTGGACAGCCGGAGCTGGAAGGGCGCAGTGGGCTGGGGGAGTGGCGCGCACTGCTGGGCTCTGTTCAGGGGCAGCTGGGCCTCGCTCTGTAACACACGGGAAGGGCCCACCCCCTTCCTTCCCTTCATTCAAGGAAGCCTGGTGACGCTCTGCCTGACCCTTGTGGAGTGTGGACGCTGCAGTGGATGAGGTCTCGCTTGCAGGCCACACAGGCCAAGTCCTGGGTCTTCGGCCACCTGCTCTTCCTGCTGTGCTGAGAGGGTTTTGATCTTGCGAGTTCCGAGGAGCAGCCCAGCGCTGTCAGACACAAGGTGTAGTGAGACCCGTGTGCCACGTCTGTGGGGAGCATTCTTCAGCAATGCTTACCCTCCACACGGCCTGGTCTTTGAATGAATCAGTGCCTAGCCGGCGGCAGGGGGACTGTGAGTGTCATGCCACGCAGTGGCTCATCTGGAGTAGCAGATGCACCTGCTTCCTGTCTGACGCACGAGCTCAGGCTCCCGTCATTTCACCTAGCAGAGTTACGGTGGGGTTGTCCCCAGCGGTTCTGGAAAAGTGGTGGAGTGCTGCCGTCTGTCCAGCTCATTCACAGGAGCAGCTTCCAGCCTCCATGGAGTGGCAACTTCTGGTGGAGCTGCTGTCTGACCGGCTCGTGGTGGACATTCCCACGGTCTCAAACACTTCCCTAGATTCTGAGACTCTGGAAGCCGTGCCAGGCTGTCCAGGCTGATTTCTGTGGATTTGTAATAAATCTGGGCTTTGTGGTGTGGCACAGTGATGATTTGGGTATCTTCAAATGATTTCATGGAAGAGAAATTGCTGGAAAAACAGGAGAAAAATGAATGAGCTGGCTCAGTTGAAATGTCTTCAGTTCCTGCTTGTCCCTGAGGGTGAAGGCCACCTCCTCGTCACTGTCTCTGATCCTGGAGTGAAGAATGACCCCTACAGGGCCAGGCTAGCCTCTCAGGACCTTGGTGCCTAGAAGGGCCTGGAGTTTCCAGCCTTGTCCACAGGGAGCTGGAGATCCTCATTTGCACATGAATGTCTACTTGGTTTAATGCTGTTTTTTGAAGTCTCTCAGACCACACGTCACTTGTGCATGGCTGGCCGGGCCTGCGGGCCAAGTCACCCTTCCCTGCACCCATGCCGATGGCCTTCTCTCAGCCCGCCTTGCCAGCGTGTGCCATGTCACGATGCCCGTCGGGGCACCTGGAGCTCCACTGCAGGCCCTGCAGGGCCCCTGACGTCCCTCGTCGCCCTCCTGGCACTCTCAGCTTGCAAACTCCAGCTGTAGTCTTCCTCTTATGCCTATTTCCCTTGATTGTCCCTGTGAAAATAAAGCCATCTCTTCACCTTGCTCCTGGGAGTCGACCCTTCTCCCCGTGTTCTGCTGACTAGGTAGGGTTTCCACCGCTGCTCTTTGAGGTTGTCGTGGGCTAAAGAAAGTAACCATGACTGGTGTGTCCCTATGGTCCTCTCTTGGCCCCGTAGGTAGGTATTTAGCAAATGCTGCCTTAAAGCTCGCTGCATCATGGGCACGGCCCGGGGGGCCCAGGTGGGGCTCTAGTGGTGCTGAGACTTGCCATTGAGGACGGCAGGAGGAGGCTGGACCCGAGTGAAGTGCCCGGGCTGAGGATTCTGCTCTCTGTCCTGACGCAGCAGAAGTGGCTTGGCTTCTTTGTAGAAAGAAACTACCCTGTGAAAGTGGGACCCTCAGCTGCTGGCTGCTGGCCTGTGGTGGCGGGAGGCATAGCACGGAGGGAGGCCTGGTCGGCACATTGGAGTCCACAGCGTGATCCTGTCCTTTTGTGAGCAGGAAACCATAGAATGAGTCACCTTGAGCCTCTCTACACAGAAATCACAGGCGTCCCAGGCCTGTGTCCTCTCGAGGAAGCTGGCAGGGAGGGCAACCTGGCCCTGGGACCCGGACGTGCTTGACATCAGAGCCCCAGCCTCTCAGTGCCCCTTGCTCAGACAGAGCTGGAGGTGAATTACAGCACTGTTGCTTGTTTCTTATTTGACATGGTGCTGTTGCTTAGCCATTTAAGCATCCATTTTTATCCCGTAAATAGAGAGAAAAACCTCCACAGTTAATTCACTGGAGTGCTTTACTACCTGTGAGAGGACACACCACACTCAAGACAATCCTGCCATAAAGGACACTTGGTAAAGTTCAGTGGCTGTAGCCATTTTTGGCTGGAAGTGGCGGGACAGTGGCTGAAGGTTGCTGGGATGTCACCCAGCAAGAGGTCCTGGCTTCTGACCAGGAGGAAGCCTTTCTCCTGGTCACCGGATATGGGTTGTGGGTGGGCAAGCACAGGTTTCCTCCCTGCCGGCCTGCTGAGGTCCAGCATCCTGGTGCCTGTGGCGTTTCGCAGCAGGCATTTTAGTGTTATGCCCAATTCGTAATGTCAGTCAATTTTGAGACTTCCTACCACAGTAACATAAACCTTCATCTTGAACTTGGAAGGGTGCCTTGTTGGGGCTGTCTCTAAGCCATTTGGCCATGGGAGGTACTAGAAAAGCAGCCTTTTCCCTGTAATGTGACCCTAATGGCTGGGATTGCCTCCAACCAGGCCATTAAGCCCCTGACCCAGTGCTGGCAAGGAATTCTCTGCTCTTGGCTGTAGCTAAGCCTGTCGCCATGAGCCTTAGGTCCCGACTCCCAAGTATGAATAGGGAATTGTTAGCCATGTAGCTTCCGAGATTCTTGGGGACGTCCGGAGGAAGCCAGGAGAGGGGGCTCACTTCCTCGCCTGGCCCACTGTCCCCATGAAAAGCAGTGCTTTGAGGCTGCGCAGCAGCTGCCCAAGGACAGTGCCCTGAGCAGTGCCACCCAACACAGCCCTGCTTCCTCAGGACCAGGGACAAGGATCCGCGACTGGAACTCCGGCATCTAGAATCGCTACTTGGAAAAGCTGCCAGCAGGCAGAGCCACTCCAGCATTCTGTGTCCCACGTGCTGGACCGAGTCAGCAGCTCTGGCCTGGAACCAGCCGACCTGCAGAGTAGCCCCTGTGAGCAGGCGCTGGGCTCTGGGTTGGAACAGTCACTGCAGAGTGGACTTTGCAATGAGTGCCTAACAGTCTCTGTTCTTTGTCCAGCCAAAATTTGTATTTATTTTGCCTAGAAAATCTTCAGCGTACCAGAGCAGAGCTTTCTTCTTTGAGAGATCTGTATCTCAGAGTGAATCCAGTCGCAGTGGTCAGCACGGAATGCGGCGCGAGCGCTGTGCCCGTGCTCCCCAGCTGATGCAGAGACGCGGGTGCACCTTCATTTGGAGGACGTGCACCTCTTAAAGCAGGCGCAGCGGCCTCCTGGGGGGAGGAGTCATCTGGAACAGATCAGTTCACAGCATTGCTGTGGGGAGTTTTGTACCAAACATGGCACCTCAACAGAATAGTTCACAATGTAATTATCTACATTAATTTATTTCTGGCTTTTATGTGTTTCTGAATCGGTCTAGCACACACTGAGGTGGCTATCATTCAGCGTATGAGTCAGGGTTGATGTTGCAGGCTGCACTGGGTCTTGAGACCCACGTGAACCTGTCGCTGAGGGGTTGAGGCCTGTGTTAGTCTTTGTTGCTGCTCTGATTCTCGGGCTTCTGTTGACGGCACTCAGTCTCCCAGACCCTCATCTCAACAAACCCTCTTGCTTGCGGGTGGAAGCTCCAGAGCTGCCCCTGCACTCCTGAGGGTCACGTGCCTGGCTCCTGAGGAAGGGAAGCCCCATGCCCTGGAACTGATCCCCTCTCTTCAGGTTCTGTGCTACCTTATTCAGAAGAGAAGATGGCTGGGCTTGGATAGCTGTGCAGGGCTGGGACCCTGTGCAGGGAGTCAGGTGGTGGCCTCCCTGTGCTTGGGTGTGCCCGGGAGCAGGTGTGGCTGGAAGCGCTCACCTCCGCTCTCAGCCTTCAGATCCTAGGTGTGGCTGGGGTGGCTGTGTTGCTCTCTTAGCTTGGATGACAGGCCTGTATGCTGCTTCACGGTGAAGGACTCCTGGGGTTCTTGGTGCTCCAGATCCCAGAAGGGAAGCCCACCAGGAGCAGGCAGCTTCTGCCCTCCCGCGTGCCTCTGCCGCTCCCTGGTCTCACAGCCTTGGCTCTCTGTTCCTTTCCCTGTCCTTATTGTGGTTTCTTAGCCACACTGGGAAGACATCATACTTTCAGCCAGAGCCCCAGGGCTGGAAGGTTCCCCAGGCCCTGCCAGGGAGGAGGCCCTGCTGCAGTGCCCATGGTGGCCACACGGGGGCGGTGGGACCCCGTGCACAGAGCTGCCTGCCTTCCCGCGGCTGCTGTCTAGAGACTCAGGAGGGCTGTGCTGTCCGCACCAGGAGAGCCGCTGCCCGGTGGACAGGCGTCCCGGTGAGCATTCGCAGACCTGGGCTGCAGCCTGAGTCAGAGCCGCTGGACTCAGGCCTCCGCCATGGGCGGTGAGCGGGTGGTGCTGACTCACCTCTAGGCAGTCTCTCTGGACACTCTGTCCCCACGAGTTCTGGAGAAAAGGAGGGACAGGAGGAAGAGGGCCCTCGAGGATAGGAGGCTGTCGCTTTAAATCTGAGCACGAGCATTTCAGGTTCCCCATCCGTGGGAAGGCGGAGACGCATCCCGAGTGCTCACGCAGCTCAGGTGGGGCACGTGGGTGTCTGTGTGGTGCCGTTCATGTCTGCTCCAGGGCCAGCTCTGTCCACGTGAAAACGCTCCGTCCTGGCCCCGCCTCCAGCCTGCGATCTCTGCTCCTCCCGCAGGCTCACCACGAACCCCCATTTCTGCTGCTGCTGCGAGCTCATCTCTGCTACCACCCTGCACGGAGCTAGTTTACCAGCGACTAACCAGAGAGCAGGGCGGTCAGGACCCGGCGCGCCACTATCAGATGCCGTACTTCAGAATCTCCCCTGCTGGCGAGGCTGCTCCCTTCCCTCTGCAGGGTCCCGGGAGGGAAGCCGTCCCTGGACGCGGAGCCTCGCACGTCCTGGTGTTAATGTGGGGGAAGCATCGACTCAAGCTGGTACCCACCACCCTTGAATTCTGAGCAGCCCACAGCCCATGACTGAAAGGAGAGCAGCCCCGAGGGTCTGAGAGGGTTCTGTGTAAAGGACGTTGACCTGAGAGCAGTGCAGGGGACTCCTGCCACTGTCTGTGTGGTGACTCATGACATCACACCTGCTGGGAGCTGGCCTGGCAGGCTGGAGCACATGGGTTGCTGAGTTATCACAAGAGCAGGACCCGGAGCAGTGCACTCAACTGAGGCCAGGATCTCCTCCACTTGAGCAGTACGGAGCCTGCCCTTCTGTGCCTGCGGGGAGCCTTGTGATGAAGACTGTGGCCCAAGGTACTCAGAGGACAGCGCTTCCCCGGGGCTTGTCTGGAATACTCAACTCCTGTAGAAGCGGTTCCTTAAGAGGGGCCCTAATCTGCCCTTTGAGTCTACAGCATAAACAATTAGGTGTGCGTCAAGGGCGAGCCTCTCCCCCATTCCTGCCAACAGAGGTGCCTGCAGTGCCCACGTCATGTGCAAGGCTCGGAGGTCGTGCTGTTCCCTCTATGAGGACGAGAAGCCTGTGTCCACCATGGAGGTAGAAAGGTCAGGAGCGTTTTCTGAGCGCCTCGTGCTCGGGAGGCGCCCTTGGGGGCTCCACGTGCCTAGTCAACAGCTCTCACAGCTGTGCCTCTGAGGAAGCCAGCTGCAGGACAGGGACGGGACAGTGACGACCTTCCAGTCCCAGCAAGCAGCCGAGCAGTCATCGACCCCCAGCTCTGGTTAATTCTCGAGCTCGCCCACAGGACTTTGTGGAGGAGGCCAAACCCTGGACTTTTAAATAGGATGCAGCTTCCGTAAGAAAATGACATCGTGTTGTTATTATCATCAGTATTATTGTGCAATTGGAGGCGACCTAAGTGAAGTGGAGGGTGCAGACAATGGCACTTGCTCTCATCCTGGCTCCTGGCAGGACGCACCACAGGCCTGGCTCCCGTCGAGCTCAGGCCCGGCACCTTGGGGGCTTCCGTCAACACAGCCTGGCACCCCGGCTCCTGGCCCAAGCAGGCGTCTCCTCTTGCTCCTGCCAGCTGTGGGCGGGCCTGCTGGCCCCGGGGGCAGCCAGGTCGGTCCGTGGTGGAAGCGAGGTTCTAGCCTGGCTAGGAAAGGTGCCAGCTCTGTGTGTCTCGCCGTGTGACAGTGGCGGCCCTCGGTGGTGTCTGTGCAGACAGTCAGCTCAGTGAGCATGGCTCTGTGGGCTTCTCTGCTCCCCTGTGAGGACAGATACGTGGTCCCTCCCGGAGACAGGGCGAAGCTGCAGGAGGACTGGGGTGGAGACTCGAGAGGACGGGGCGGGGTGCTCTAGCCCAGGCGCAATGCCTGCTCGCTCCCTGGGCGGTTCTCTGTGAGGAAGGCGCCATCAAATGTATCACTAGCCCTAAATTACATCCCACAGAGTAGAGAAGCCCCCGTGTATGTGTGAACAGGGTGTTTGTGTATCAGAAGCAGCAGATCGTCAGTCTTTTTTTTGGTACTGGAGATTGAACTCAGGGGCACTCGACCACAGAGCCACATCCCCAGCCCTATTTTGTGTTTTATGTAGAGACAGGGTCTCACTGAGCTGCTTAGCACCTCGCCATTGCTGAGGCTGGCTTTGAACTCTCGATCCTCCTGTCTCAGCCTCCTAAAGTGCTGGGATTGCAGGCGTGTGCCACCATGCACGGCTACAGATTGTCAGTCTATCACACAACATGTGGCTTAGGAGTCGCAGGTGATTCATCTCTGCAGCCTCTGGCTCCTGAGGGGTCTGTTCTAGTGCCATGTGGACTGCAGGTAACATAAGACTCAATTCAAAATGGGTTCAACAATGAGGAGACACATTAAATGAGAAAATAAGATGCCCAGAGGTAGGGTCAGTCCAAGGCTGCTGACTCAGGCTCAGCACTGTCGTCAGGAAACCAGTTTCTCTAGCCTGCAGCCTTGGGCTTGTCCCTCATGGTGGCAAAGTGACTGCTGTAGCTCCAGGTATTTCTTACTCACATACCTCTAAAAGCCAGGAGCAAGATAGTCCCTAACTTTTGTGACATGTTAGGAACTACAATAATTTACCCATGAACTTTCCTATCCCTAGGCAACTCCTTTTTGCTCTGTGATGATTTTTTAGAATTGTATTATATTTCCAATCCAAAGCCATGCACTGTCCAGAGGAATGGCAGAGGTGTCCATCATTATGTCCATGATTGATCCCTGGGTCCAGGGAAGGGCCTACCTAGTCTTGGATGATTGAATAGAAGGGGATTATGTTGCAGGAGTCCTGTTAGAAATGACCATTGGACAGGCAGCCAGTATCGTCTCCCAAGAGGCACAGACATCGGCTGGAGATCAGATGGGGTGTCTTAGTTTTGCTCTCTGCGTGGGAGGGAGATGCCAGGATCAAGACTGTTAAAGAGCCTCCCCTGGGTCCTGCCATCCACGTGTGGCAACACAATGCGGCTGCTCAGATGCAGAGCGCAGCGCATGTCATCAGGTCCCTTTCAACGGCCTGTGGCGTTTCTTGCATGTAATACGCCCTTTTCTTGCTGTGGTGGGGTGGGGTGAGGCAGAAGAGTGTTGGGGTGCAGACAAGCTGCAGAGGTGCTCATTACTGCTCCTTGCTCACGGGGGCCTGGGGGTCACCAGCCCCCCCTTCATTAGTTTCCCAGTAGAAGAGGCTAGAACCGGCAGCTATCTGTCCCCTACCCATTAAATACATAGAAAAGTGAGCCTGCCACCTCCAGAACACCCCGTGCCCACCAGCCCAGCACGCTGCCACTCTGAGAGCCTGGACGACCTCTGCGCCGGTGTGTGCCTTGTGCCCGCAGGGGGCACATGCGTAATTGGTGACGCTCACCTGCTCTCACGGTCAGGGCCATGCGCTCCTGCTGTGGCACCCCAGTGTCTGCGGGTCTGTATGTCACGAGCCGCTGCCTCTGCCCTCGCAGGTAACCAAAGCTTTTGTTCTTCTCGTCCCCAGAGAGATTCAGAGCAGCTCCTCCAGCACCACTACTTCTGAGAGTCCAGACCCGTCCTCAGGGGACCCTGCGGTCAGCGCCCTGCAACAGCAGCTGCTGCTCATGGTGGCTCGGAGGACCCAGTCAGAGACGCCCCGGGTACGCACGTGCAGGGCTGTCAGTGTGTGCTCTAGAAGCAGGGCCTCTGCGGACCTGGCTCCAGGGGGAGCAGTCAGTTCCCACCGAACTCTGGGTCCCTGGTGAATTGCAGAGGCATCTCTGATGCTTGGCAGTCCAGAGAGCAGTTCTGACAGCAGGTGACCTTCCGTTGACACTAAGAGGATTGACACCGTCTCACTTGCTTCTCCAAATGCATTAGAAATTCATTCCCATTGATCTCAGTTGCTAGGAAGCACACATCCCGCAAGAACTCCCTGGGCTCCTTTGCGTTTCCCCCCATGGTTTTAAAAATATCTGTGTTTTTTAAAAACTAGAACCTGTGTGTGTGCTAAATACTCAAAACTTCCTAGGTATGTGACTTGAAGAGAGATGCTGTTGTTGGGGCAGGCGACATCAGGGGCCTGACACCTGAAGCCTCCCCTTATTTTCCCAAGGGAAGCCTGGTTGACGTTCGGCCCTCCTGCAGTCACGCTCAGAGGGGTCCAGGAGGCAGCTGACCTGTGACGTGGCATTGCTACTATTTTTACACAGATATCACGAAAGCCGGGCTGTTATTCTCCTAAACGGGTCAGCCCTGGTGAGGGCTGCAGGACCGGTGGCTCTGGGCTGCTCTCCTGGACTAATGTCGGGTTAGCACTCGTGACAATTGGCACTTTTACTCTTTATGAGGATTTGTAAGAGTGGAGGTGTCAACAGACGGGACGGGCAGGCAGTCGAGGGAGGTGAGCCTCATTCGTGGACCCTCATTCCCTCCCTCGGAAGTGCAGCGGGGCCTCGGGAAGGGCAGCGGGGCCTCGGGAAGGACAGCAGGCCGCGCACACTGTCGTCGTGGGGCCGGCTCCTCTGGACGCCGTCTGGGCTCCGAGACGGCTCCGGCACCGGCTGCTGCACAGCCGGGATGCACGGGGTCCACGTGTCTGGTCCCTCGGCCTCGCTCACTGTAGCTGCGCCTCCCAGTTCCCAGGTGCTTGGGCGTGGCCTCCTGCGGGGGCTGCGCCGGGTCCCCTCCTGGCTGGGGTCACTTGGTCTCCATGGGAACTCGCGCAACACGGGGTGCACAGGTCCTGTCCTGGGCGTTGGCAGGACCTAACTCGGTCCCTTCCTTTTGCCCTTTGTCAGTACCGGACCCAGTTCTTGTCTCGCCCTCTGCTGGGAGCTCTCCCAGCCCACCCTGGCACCAGCGTCCCACCAGCCCACCGTCTGAATGCGGCTGTGTGTGTGCTAGGAGCTGCCCACGGGCCCAGTGGACTCCGCTCTCCTGTCCCTCTGCTTCCCCCTCTCCACCTCTCACCTGAGAACCTGTGAGGATCTCCCAGGTCCCTGTAAGGGAGGCCTGCAGTTTGGGTTCATCTGGGCCCCCTCTGACTCTGGGAGGCTCCGCGGAGGCGGCCTCGTCTCCCTGGCACGTCGTGGGCCTCGCATGTGTTAGCTCTCCTGCGCATGGTCAGTCCTCGCAGCCGCCAGCCTGACAGATCGTTGTAGGTGAAGGGCTGCTCGTGCTCCAGTGTCCCCACTGATGGCCTCTGCCTACGTGCTGTGCTGCAGGCCGGATCGCTCTCCCACTGCTGTCCTCTGGGCTCTGTTCCAACGCATGCTTTCCACCTGGCGTTCTCAGCGGGACCCCGTGCGCTGCCTCTTGAGCTCTGTCTGTCTTGCTGGAAGAGGTTTTATGTGGCCAGTGAAGTGGGTGCTGTGACCGTGGGCTCACCTGGGTCACTGGAGGAGCCCACACGGGAGCCGGCTGTGGCTTCAGGCTGAGTGGGACTTCCTTTGTTAAATGGAGGACATGTCACTGATCCAGGTGACAGCTGCCTGGGAGAGTGCTGTGGGCTCCGCAGGGGGCAAGGACTGTCATCACTGGCAGGGATGGCACTGCTCTCTGGAACTCGCCCAGGTGGCCCATTCGGAACAGCAGGGCTCTGGGTAGTGGGGAGAGGCACCCTTTCCAGTCCTAGGTCCTTCACTTCCGCAGACATGTCTCAATGCAAGTGTCCACGGGCGCTGTCTCCGTGTGTGTCCCCAGGCGCTGTCTCCGTGTGTGTCCCCGGGCGCTGTCTCCGTGTGTGTCACGGGTGCTGTTACGGACAGGTTGCTTTTCTATTCCCAGAAATTGCCAACCCTGCCCCCCAAGAAAGAACTCTCTTGTCCTTCCCATTTATATAATCGATACAATAAACACTCTATCAGCTGAGTGAATGAATGGTATTAAAATGATCAGAAAATTTAGACTCAAATTTGCATTTTGTACCAGGAAGTAAGCAAAGAACAATTTTTGTAATTCACGAAAGCATGGGGCTCTTAACTTCCTTGGTATCTTAAGGTGAAAGAATTGAAATTCTAGGACTATTATTTTTCCATAAAAGAATCACATTATTTCTTCTTTCCAGTAAATTCTGAAATGTTTTAAAACAAGAATTTTCATTAAGGCAGCAATAAACAGCTCAGCAAACCAGAATTAAGTTCTGCAAAAGATGTGGACATTGCCCTCCTGGGACATTGTCAGTGCCCCAAGGGCCGGGTGTGCCGGAGCCCAGGTGGGGCGTCGTGTCACCCTCAGAAGAGGAGCACTGCGGCCTGGCTCTTGTCGCCCTGACCCTTTGTGCGTGGCACTGATCCCGGGTCCAGGTCCCTGTGCACATGGGGCTTCCTGCACGTCTTGTGCGTGGGTTCAAGGAGCGGGTGCTGGGGGGCCTCCAGGCCCCTCGTGGGCAGAAGCAGCCGTTCCTGTGCCGGGGTCTGGGCAGCTTTCAGATGCCTGTTCGGGCGGAGGGCGCCTGGTCTGTGTGTCGCCCCTGTGGACAGGCGTCCCTCCTCCTGCCTTTGGGTTCCACCCTGGAATCAGCCAGTCAGGGGGTGGCAGGGGAGAGGGGAGGTTCTGAGAACCACGTCCTGATGGAGTTCTGCGGGGCCTGGAGGAGTGGCCGTGCCGCCCTGAGGTCCTGCCACAGCGGGTCCCCTCCTCCTTCTGCCTTTGGTCCAGTCTCCTGGGCCTGCGCTGTGAGCCCGCAGGAGTGAGAGCTGCCTGACGTCCATTCTGAAAACACACGAGAGAGGCACAAGTGGAAGCGTGACTTGAGGGGACCAAGTAGGTGCCTCCCGAGGGTTGAGAGCAGGACCTGGAAAAGGTGCCTGCACACACTGTGTGACAGCATCATTCACATTGGCCAAAAGGAGCGGGTGACTGGAACACAGTGTGTGTGCAAATAGAGTATCATTCAGCCCTGAAGAGGAAGGAGATTGCTGGACCTGCTATGACGTGACGAACCTCGAAGACACTGAGTGAAACTGACCAGCTACAGAAACACTAATTCTGACGGGTCCACTCCTCCACGTTCCTAGAGCAGTCCATCCACAGACAGAAGTACGACAGAGGTGGCCAGGGGCTGCGGGAAGGTTTTGGAGCTCTGTGACATGGTGTAAGCAGGGAGCAAACGCACTTAAAGATGGTTATTAATTTTATGAGTTTTTTAAACCACAACTTAACATACAGACAGACAAGAAATGAAACATCTGCAGGGCCTGGGGCACCCGCAGAAGGCTCAGGGATGCAGCGAGCAGTGATGAGTGACCATACTGCAAGGGGCGAGGAAGTGGGTGTCATTTGCCAGGCTCCTCGCCCGAGAGCAGGAGGCAGAGCAGGGTGACGTCCAGTAGCAGCCTCCCCTCACCTGGGCTGCTGAGCTCCTTGCAGTCACCACGCCACAGAAGCACTACGTGAAAACTCTTGCCTCAGTCCCCGGGTTGGGCGTAGGGGCAGACATCTGTCCCCAGGCTCCATGAGCACACTGTACCTGCAGGCGGATTTGCAGCTTCATCCACACCACGTGGATGGTCCAGGAGCCTTGAAGGATTCACTGAAGAGGTGCTGCACTGAGTGCTTCCCGGTGCCTGGCGGAGATGAGAGCGGGTTTCAGTGTGGAAGAGCAGAGCTTTAAGGCCACTCTCAGGAAGTGCACAGAAATGGAGACCCCAGAGGGATGCAGGGACCTGGAAAGCTACAAACTATACCAGGAAGCGGGACTCGGAGCAGCCAGGTCAGCAGAGGGCAGGGGCAGCCCCCGAACCCGGAGCCAGGACGCTGAGCACGTGGAAAGAAGCCAAAGAAGGGACTGAAATCATAACTAAGAAGCAAATCTGCAAAACTCCAGATACAGAGACGGAAATAGCAGGATGGAAATAACCCCCTGGACTCCACAGACAGGCAGACCCATGAGCAGGGCCTGCAGGGCTGGGAGTGAGATCTGAAGGAGGCATTTTGAGGTAGCAGAGAGAAAGAGGGACGCAGAGGATGATAAGACAGGGCGTGAGGGCTGGGGCGGTGGCTCAGTGGTGGAGCACTTGCCTCGCTTGTGTGAGGCACTGGGTTCGATCCTCAGCACCAATAAACATAAATAAATAAAATAAAGATATTATGTCTATCTATAACTAAAAAATATTAAAAAAAAAAAAGAGAGAGAGGATGTGAGGCACAGAGGACGGGGGCCAGCCCACACGCCCTTCCTCAGAGAAGAGGGAGAGGGAGAGGCAGGTGAAGGCCACGGCAGTGCCCGGCGCTGGGCCAGCAGGATGCTGGCAACCCCCATGTATGTGGGACAAGGAGGATCATTCCCGTGTGAGAAATGAGTGGGACCAGTCTTAGGGCACAGACAGAGGGACAAATCCCCGGTAGACTGGTGACTTTGATGTGAAAGGCAAAACCACAGAATTTAATGAAGGTGGTGCGACCGAGCACGCCTCCACCTTGGGGTGCGGCGATCACGGATGCAGCCCAGGAAGTGCAGAGGTTCGGCACGGCAGGGGGGGGGGATTACATCCACTTCCGTCCAGTGTTCCTGTCCGTCAAGAATATCATCAAGTGAAGAGACGAGCCTCAGTCTGGGAACATATTCGCGAGACATAATTAACCAAGGTCTTGACCACGTGGGAGGTGTGCACACACACAGATACCACACATGCACACGCACACATGCGTGGACACACGTCAGAGGCAGCAAGTAGCCCCGCAGAGAAACGGGCCAATGATTCCATGAAGAGAAAGTTAAAGTGAACAAAGATATTCAGCTTTATTAGTAGAGAGGGAAATGCAAATTAGAATTAAAATTAAATGCTATTTTATACTTACCTGGTTAGCAGAAATGGAAAGATCGCCCAGCAGTGTTAAATGTCAGTGAGGGCATGGGCCACAGAGCACCTGCAGACAGCCTGTGGGACTGACCTGGCAGGACCCCTCGGAAAGCACCTGATGTTGCTGGGCAGGTGGGACATTTTTGTGACCAGCATCCCAGACCAGCATTCTGTCTGGCAGATGTGTGCATTGCCTGGGAAGCCTCTGTATTCCTAGTACAGTTGGACATCGGGTTTCCTGGCAGCTCCATTCCCAGGTGTGTATTTTTAAGGAATCATGGCACTTTTGTACTAAGAGACCTGTCCAAGAGCATGCACAGCAGCCAAAAAGAAAACGGAGAGAGAAACAAGACCTTATGTGTCCCCCAGAAAATGCATAAGCGAATCCTCCATGTAGTGGAATATTACGCAACAGAAGAAACAGACATTCCAGCTACAAAACTCAGTCTGGATCAACCTGGGAATGTAATGTTAAGTGGAAAGAAAGGCAGATGGTGAGTCGTGACTTCACATCTGTGAAGTCTGACACCAAACTGGGCAGTGTGGAAGCTTTGGAAGGAGGTGCGCCAAACAAGAGTTGATAAATGAGCAGGCTCGGGACAGCTGCTCCCCCTAGTGGGGAAGAAGGTGTGGGACTGGGGCGCGGAGCCCAGGGGGCTTGGGCGCCATCTGTGATGTTTCTTTCCTGTACTGGGCAATGTGTGATCAGCAAATGCTTTTTCTTTACTCTTTGTACACGCTTAAAATATGTGTTTGCTTCTATCTAATATTTAATAAGCATATTTTTTAAAGCACGGTCACTGTGATGACCTAGTGTAGAGACGAAGGCCTCCACAGGGCAGAGTCCTGGTGTGCAGCACAGCGTGACAGCCTCGCGTGGTTTGGGCGGCCCACCCCAGGATGGGCTTAGCAGCAGGAGGTAGAGTCGCCTGGTTTTGGAGGACATTGTAGCACAGGTCAGTGTTCATACTGGACACGCTCTCTTTAAAGAGGGCAACCGCTCATTCTCTGGGAGATCAGGCAGCGTGGAGCGTGTCCCTCTCCACTGGAGATGAACAGTGAGATGGCTGCTCCATGATGCTTATTTGTGAGTGAACTCTCTGGGAATGCCAGGCAACAGGCCGTCTGACCACTCACTCTAAAGGCCACGCCAGTGTTGGCAGAGGCAAAGTCTGGCATCACCCTCTGACGTCTTCTTCCTGCCTCTGTCTTCTTGCCCTGCCCTTCCCTGGGCTTCACTCCATCCAGGTCCCAGCGCTCCCCGCAGCAGAGTCCAGCTGTCCTTGAGGGGGTGCAGCCCCCAAGCTGAGCCACAGCCAGCACCTGGTTTTCGTCTGAGCCTGTCGTGTTCCTAGATTCCTCTCCCCAGCCTAGGCTGGGCTCTGCGGAGTCCCTCCTTAAGGACTGGGTAGACTACCAACGAGCACCACCCCCCACTCTTTTTTCAAAATTGAATTATTTCCTACAGGATGAGAGTGAATCGGGGTTAAAGCTGGTACAGGCTGGCTCTGAACTTCCCTGTTTCAGGCCTCCTGGCTTAGATTTGTATTAGCAACTGTTTCAGATTCTGCCACAGCAAGTTTCAATGACCTTGATGACATCCATCAGCATCTCTGTGCTGGTACTAGGATTTGAATATTTTCAACATTGCATTCAGTAGCACACTTTGAAAAGTTAAGTCGTTTGGGATCTTCTGGCTGGATTCTCACTTGCCAGGGGGCTCATTTCCAGGGAGTCTCTTGGCCTCAGGGAGCTGCAGCTCTGATGGTCGAGCAGAAGTTTCCATGGCACTCTGCTATGGACCTGGACCGTGTCGGTCTAGAGCTGCAGCCTGTCCGCGGCTGCTCTTTTAGGGTGCCCATTTCAGATGCAGAGCATCTGCTCTTTGGCTGTGGCGTCTGTGACATTGGCTCACCTCCATGAAACCCTCTCTCTGTTGTTTCTTTTGGTCTCTGAAGCACGTGAGTCCAGATCTGGAAAACTCATCATGTTCTTCAGCACAAGGAAAATTTAACCGAGAGCAGTTTTACAAGTTTATCATTTTCCCCGGCAAGCGGATTAAAATCTGGTACGACCGTCTCACCTTGCTGGCGTTACTTGATCGGTAAGCCACCGGCCTGTGCGCGCACAGCCGCAGACTCCACGGGCAGTTGCGCACACTTGCATGGTTTTACAAGCTGCTGCTTGCCAAGCCTCTCCGCAATGTCGCCAGGCTGCGCCCCTTTGCTGGGAACCCAGGGCCAGGGCAGACAGACCCCAACAACTTAAAACGTTGAATGTAGCAGTCACAGTGCAAGGAGTGGGGACCTGGTTTGGGTTTCAGGCTAGCCTGGGGACAGATCGCGCTTGCTCTGCTTGTGTGTGCTCATCTCTCCTGGGACAGCGTTGGCGTCACCTGCAGCATAGGGCCTGGCCTGGCTGTGTGGCCCTGGGGAAGGAGCAGACAGGATGACGGGGATCCCAACCTCCCGCTGCCCTGCGATGTGCAGTGACCCCAGCACTGACTCCTCCTGCCTCCTGTCGCCCATCTCGGAATAAGATACCCAGTGGCAGGGGATGAGCACCAGAGCGGGTTGGGGTCAGACAGGGCTTGATGGGGAGGGGCTGGGCATTGGCTTCTGCCCTGCGCCCCCCGCTTCAGGCTGTGCAGGGGCCTACTGTGATCTGCAGGGCTGTGGCTCTGCTGGCAGGTTGGTTGGAGAAGTGGCAATCCTGTTACTAACGCCATCATGGCAGCTCGGTGCCAGCCTGTGGGTGACAGCCAGGCTGCCTTGCAACTGCTGGTCCCCCGGGACAACTTGTTATGGTAACGGTATAGCAGTGTCCTAAACAGTGCAACAGCATTGGAAGAAAACGACCGTCTCGCAAAATTACAACAGTAAATTTCCAGGCCCACCAGTCAGGGAATGGAGTTCTAATGGCTTTGCCAGCAATGCTATGTCACTCAAGGGGCACATGGAAGGGGACATTGAATGCTTAAGTAATAATCCGAGAGCATACATTCTGTGAGATGAGGCATTCTTTTAAATATTAATTTTTTTCCTGTTAAAAAAGAATCATTGGGAGTTGGAGTAGCTTGTGTTAACCCTTGATATTAACAACAACTCTAAGTCGCGTGCGGTGACCCATGCCTGTAATCCCAGTAACTCGGGAGGCTGAGGCAGGAGGCAAGTTCAAGGCCAACCTTGGCAACTTAGTGAGATCCTCAGCAATTTATTGAGATCTTGTCTCAAAAGAAAAAAATAAAAAAGGGCTGGGGATGTAGCTCAGTGGTAAAGCACCCCTGGTTAGATCCCCAGTACAAAAAAATTTTAAAAATCTCAAACCTACATTGGGACAGAAAAATTAGCCAGAAATTCAGCCTAGGGATAAGAGAGAAGGATAATGGTCACTGCCTCTTTGGAACCTTGATAGCTCGTGGCTCTCATCGTCTCTGGAGAGCCACAGAAGGTTTTGAACCTGTGTCCATATGACCTAGCAGCACCTGTTCCCTTGTGCAAGGACCCCCCAGCAGGCACGGGCAGTCCCTGGGCTCTGCAGTAGCTGCTGGTGCTTGAATCTGTCCCCTGCTCACCGGCCACACTGTGGCCTTTGGGTGAATACAAGGCCTCTCGGCCTCTGTTTCCTGTTCAGTGGGAGGCTGTGATGCTAAACGAATCCTGCCTGTGATGGGTTCTTTAGGTTGGAGTTGCTGACATCCTTACTATTACTGTCGCGAGACCCAAAGCCCAGAAGGAAGAAACATTTACAATAAAATAAAACAATTAGTTTGGCCACAGCAGCTGCTGTCAGATCCAGACCCTAAAACAGAGCTGGGTCCATCGGAGTCCTTGTCCTGCCTCGGAAGCTGGACAAGCCCCGAGGTCCCCTGTCAGTTGGTGCGTGCTCCGCCCAGAGTCTGCCAAGGACACGGCTGCCCACAGCTCAGAGCTCCAGAGAAAGGGGACCCAAAGGAGCTCCTCTGCAGTTCAGAGTCACAGGGGCGGGGGTCACAGGGGTTCCCAGAGTCAGCGGTCACCTCCCTCCTCCTTCCCTGCCTTGGCTGGTAGGTGGCTCACTCATGTCCTCCACTAGGAGCTCTGCGTGCCAAAGGTCAAGGAAGCAGGAGTCTTCACCGTAGATTTCACATTGCTTGTACTTGACAACTGCTACCTTTGGCATTCGAGGGGGGGGGCTTTTTTTGTTTTTTGGTACCGGGGCTTGAACTCAGGGAACTCCACCACTGAGCCACATCCCCAGCCCTATTTTGTGTTTTATGTAGAGACAGCATCTCACTGAGGTGTTTAGCACCTCGCCGTTGCTGAGGCTGGCTCTGAACTTGCGATCCTCCTCCTCAGCCTCCGGAGCTGCAGGGGGCACTATTTTTAAAGCTAGGCATGGACAAAAGAACTTCAAGTGCCAAAATATTAAGCTTAGAAAGAAGTCATGCACAGCAGAAATCAGCCCCCAGGGCTGGGCAGCCGGAGGAGGGACTTGGCGGCGGTGGCCTGGTGGTGGCGGCAGGGACACCCTTAGCTGCCCTCCGGCCTGGGCAGCTCTCCTGGCACGGCGCTCTCGGCAGGAGTGTCCTGGGCCCTCCCTTGCAGCCCTTCTTCCCAGCTGTCCTCCCTGGTGTGTTGGGTTCCCATCCCTTCCTGCAAAACACCCACGTTTTCCTTTCGCGCCCCCTTGTCAGTCAGGGCAGCGTCTAAAACGAGGAGCTGCCCAACGTTCCAAATCCCCAGGCACCTGCGACTGCCGGGCTCGTGTGGGGCACTGGTTGGGGTGATGAACGTCACTGCTGGCCCTGTCCCTGGGCTGCACAGAGGCAGGAACAGGGAAGGGTGAGAGGAGCCAGCAGGGTGCCCAGGGAGGCCTGGCGTGGAGGGACCCCTCAGATGGCTGGAGGCCTCCTGAGGAGGCGCACCGCTGAGATGGAGCAGGAGGAGCCCTTGGTATGCGGCGAGGAGGGGCCCTCACTCAGCTCCAGGGAGCAGCTCCCTCTGCAAGGCCGCCCTCCTGCCGTCTCCACGTGCCGCGCTCTGGTGGAATACTGCACCACCTGCCCTCCTTCAGTCTGTCCTTGTGCAGGATCCACTGGTCGCCATCGGGGGGCCTCCTCCTCACTCACAAAATTTTTGTGAATCTTTGTGACCTCTCCGTCCCTGGGGATCCTGGAGGCCCACACCTCCTCACCGCTGGCTGCGTCCTGTTTCTCTGTCCCTCACGGCAGGAGTTTGTGGAGGGTTCCTGTGCATGTGTCTGGCTTCTCTTCCCCCTCCCCTCTCCGTGGAGCTCCCCTGTCAGGGCCAGCATGGGCCCTGCTTCAGCGCTCCTGGGCGGCACTGCCCCCTCGCTCCTGGTTCACCCTTCGCTCCTCTTTTGGTCTCCAGTGCCCAGCTGCTCTGGGCTTCCTTCCATCTCGCTGGGCACCCTTCTTAGGCAGGGAGTTATGGGGTCCCTGTCAGGCCTCTGGCTCTGTCTCTCCAGCTGCCCTTTCTTTGGTGACTCCACTCAGTCTCGAGGCTTCTACCCTAATGTGAACCTTCTCCTGAACTCCTGACTAGTCTAACTATGAAACCAACGTCTCGCGACCGTGGTCCAGAGCCAGGCCCTCGGGCTCACCTCGCACAGGCCGGCTTCACTTGGGGTGGTCCCATCCGAGCCGAGAGGCCCTGTCCGCTGGTCCCTGGGTTTGACTCCGGGTGTCGCCCATCTCTTCCCTCACACCTGCACTCAGGCTCTCGCTGGAAGCTGTGCTCAGTTCTTTCACCTGCGTCTCCCGCTCTTTCCAGCGCTAGCAGGGCCACCCTGGTCCCAGCTCCTACGTGGACTCCGGGCTGCAGCAGGAGCATCCCCCCTGCCTCTCCCTGGTCTCCTCAAGCTCGACCCTCACACAACAGAGTGGGGTCTTGAAGGGCTCCGAGCACCCGCAGAGGCCTCCCCCTCTCAGAATGAAACAAGGCACTCACGGTGCCCACGAGCACCCCTGGTGCAGCCACTCAGGCACCGCCTGACCTCGTCCAGTCCCCTCATGGGCTGCCCACACCTGGGCTGGCTTCCTGCTGCCCTACACCCTGCCAGGGCCTCCTCCAGCCACAAGCCCTCGGCAGCGTGGGGGCCTCTGCCTGGAGTGTTGTTCCCCAGGCATCGGCCTGGCCCACCTCCTCCCTTGCTCTGTCCTCTTGCTGTGGCACCTACTGTCTTCGTGTGCTATATATTTGACGCCTTTTGCTCGTACCTACTTGGTGGCACCAGAGCCTTGGGGGAAGCTCCTTCCATCATGTTCTCTGAGGGTCCCCAGTAGCTGCAGCAGTGCAGACCCGTGAGCCAGCCGCCCTCCCGCAGTCTCTGCGTGCCGCACTCTGGGGGATACTGCACCACCTGCCCTCCTCCAGTAGTCCTTCCTGTGGGGAATCCTCTGGTCACCATCGCGGGGACCTCCTCCTCACTCTGACATGGCTCTTCAAGGCACGTGTCCTGACTCCCCAGCTGTGTGGCTTCTCAGGAGTGCTGTTTACCCTGGCTTGGTCCCTCTGCTCTGTGGGATGACTCCACAGCACATCACAGCACCGAGTCAGGCTCCTACCCCAGGGTTCAAGTGCGGATGTGTGAGAAGCCCAGGGAAGGGAGTTTGGGGCTGGGTTAAGGAACAATGTCCTCGAGAGGAAAACCAGGGGGAATATACTCTGTAGGGACTTTGTTCTTTCTCCAACTAGAAGGGTTTTTCTTCCAGGGAATTTTTATGTTATTTCCCAGACTTTTATATTTTTAAGCGCACATCAAAATGTTAAGAGCGCACAGAAGAGTAAGTGACGGCCCCGAATGGACCAACCAGATGCAGCTTTGCTAAAATATGAACTAGAAATAAGACTTGGGTTTCCCTTTTCATTAAATGTATCTTAGTTCCCCAAAAGTCATTTTTCATTTCAGCATGTGCCTCAGGAACCCGGGTACCTGCTGTCTGCCCACGCTGCTCCCCTTGTCCCGAGGGACGTCAGCTGCAGCCAGAGCGGGTGCCACTTGCCTTCTCCTGGCTGCCACCTGCTTCCCGTTCTTCCTTCCGTGGAAGGTCCGAGCTGGGCTTCTTGGCTGGCTTGGCTTAGCCCACGGCAGGCATTCCTTTTCTGTTTCTTTGCATCTCTGAACTCTCCCACCTCCTCTCTCCGAGTCTCTTTCCACACTGCCATGGGTCCATGTGTGCACTTGCACCCCTACCTGATGATTCATGCACTTAACTGTGTCTCCTTAGCTGTCTCTCCAATTTTCTTTGACTGTTAAAACACCAGCTGTCAGCATCAGATTTTTGTCACTCATTTATTAAAAAACATCCCATGGACTGGAAGATAAAGGACGTTATCCTACAGAATATACAAAGAGCACATTAAACTCAGTGAGAAAGTGAACAGCCTCCAGATGGGTTTAAGGTAAGGACAAGAACTTCACCAGAGAAGACACAGATGGAGCACCGCCGGTCACGATGGAATGGCAAGTTGGAGCACAGGGAGGTGCCCCTGCACAGCTGGGGGTGCACAGAGGCTGGCTGGGGGCACAGGCCTCAGGGCGCTCTCCTCAGTGCTGGTGGGAACGTGAGCTGGCGCAGCCACTGTGAAAGGCAGTTCCGCAGCTCCTAATGGACCAACGTGTCCTCAGCTGACGATGCAGCCACCGTGCCCTAGGTGTTCAGCTGAGAATGCACGTCCACTCAGAACCAGCGTGAACGGTCACAGCAGCTTTGTCCATGACTGCCCAAACTGGTGGCCACCAAGAAGTCCTTCAGTGGGAAACGGGTACAGGAACAGTGTTGTGCCCGTGGCAACGGAGGGGGAGGGAGATGCACCACGAGCCGTAGGCCTGGAGCCCCTTCCTGCTCACCTTCATGTGGACAAGCCCTCTCCAAGTGTTGCCCGCGATCCCTGCTGAAGGCAGTTCTGGAAAAGGCCAAACTGGAGAAGAGGAGATGGTCGCCATTGCGGGGTGGGCAGGAAGGAAGAACAGCTGGGGCACCCAGGTCTCAGGGCTCTGTGCACCACAGGGTGTCGCCGTCGGCCTGTGGAGACCCGCAGACCACACAGCACCAAGAGTGAACCCCAGCGGGACGGACTCGGGCACAATGTGCACTGTAGGTCATCAGTCCAGGTCAGCGTCCCACGCAGGAGGGCGTGTGCCTGAGGGGGAGGGGCTCTGCTCTCCCCCCAATTGTGCAGTGAGGTGACACTATCTCTAAAAACCAATGTCTATTAATTTAAAAATGTCCGTGACTGTCCCCACACCAAGCACAAAGCAGCCACTGTCCCTGCCTAAAGAGATCAGCTTAGGGCACAAACCTGCACAGGAGCAGGACCTGCCGGGTTAGACACGCACTCTGCATCCTGTGACCGGCCCACTGGACCCCAGGCCCCCTCCCCTGGACCTCCTGGTGGCCTCGCGTCTCCACTTCAGCCACCGCCTCCCAGCCCCACCCTGCGTCGAGTCCTCCCATTGAAGCTGGCCGCCTCTGCAGGCAGGGCCCTGCCCGAGTTCACCCTTCGCCCCGCTCTTCCCCTGCAGTCATCTCCACCCTCTCGGGCACTGGGACCCCTGAACTCCCTCTCGTCCTGCAGCTCCTGTTGTCCCCTGCCATCCCCGGCCACCCAGTTCCATGAGCTGACCCTGCTGCCCCTGTATCCCCAGGTCCCAACCCTCCCTGCCCTATCCCTTTGCGACTTCCCAGTCTGGATGAGCCCCTCTCCACCCACCACCTCACGCGGGGTGTCCCACCGAAGACAGGTGCCAGGCAGACAGCGAGGCCATGGCCCGCTGGCCCCCTGCACTATGGGTCCTGAGTCCCCTTCGGCTCTCTGGCTCTTCAAACTGGGCATCAGACTCTGGCTGCAGAGACGGTGTCTGAGAGCAAGTTCCCACTTCACCCAGGTGTCAGCGGCCGCCCCTCCCACTCCATGGCGGCGCTGGGGGCGAAGCTCTGAGACCTGTGGCTGGACGCCACCTCTGACTGCCCCTCCCAGCGAGCCCGGCACAGAGGCCAAGGAGATCCCGTGGGATTGTTTGTCCTCTATTCCAATAACAGATCCTCGGGGCCAAAAATAAGGATTTTGTTTAAACAGTACAGGAATAAGGAGGGCAAGAAGCCTTAAAATCTCAGCCAGACGAGAGGCCTGCGTACGCTAGCACCCCTTTGCCGCTGGCCTTTCGAGATGCACGTGGGAACCTGCTCCTGGCGGGACCAGCTCAGCTCCGGCTTCCTGTGTGTGTCACGTGTTTCCACAGCACTGAAGACATCAAGGAGAACGTGCTGGCCATTCTGCTCAGTACCCTGGTGTCCCTCCTGGGATTCCTGACGCTGAACCGTGGCTTCTGCCGGGACCTGTGGGTGCTCCTCTTCTGCCTGGTCATGGCCAGCTGCCAGTACTCCCTGCTCAAGGCAAGGCCCGTCCCTCTTGCTGGCGCGTATGCTCTCCCTGGTGTGGCCTGGAACCCTGGGGTGACGCTGGCCTTTGATCTGTGTTTCAGAGCGTGCAGCCTGACCCTGCCTCACCGATCCACGTAAGTTTCCAGATGCAGGCAAGTAGCTTGTCTCGTCTGCTTGTGTTGAAGACAGGCAAGTCTCCCCAGTCCACTAAAAAGGCAAAATCCACAGTTATGCTGCACCTCGAATGTTTACATAGAAATATTAGAGACACGAATGCATGCTGGCCGCGCTCCGGCCTGCTCTAGCGCATGGGGTGCTGCACCTGCACCAGGGCCACAGTGCGGAGTCTGGCAGAGGCTCCTTGCTATCCCTGGGAGGAGGTCGCAGGCTACCCTCACCCTGCCTGCCCTCATTGCCCGCCTGCTACTTGACGCTGAGCAAGGTGCTGGTCAGCTGGCTCCACACCTCAGTTTCCCGCGTGTTGTGTAAATGAGGCCGATTAACATGCCTTTGGAGATCAAGCCCTGCATGCCCAGTGCTTAGCACAGTGCCTGGTACGCGGGGATTGCTCTGGAAATGTCCGCTTTATTGTCACAACGCCAGCTCGTGGGCGCGGATCGTAGCTCCTATTGTTTTAGACATGCTGTGTAGGTTTCTGGGCCAGCATGATGAGCGGATGTGTGTATGCCTGGTGGAATGACTAAATCGAGCTAATCCATCGATTCAGCACTTTGCCCACTTGTTTTTCCTGGTGAGAACTTTCTTAGCCACTGTCGTGTGTACAGCACATGTGTACCAACCGTAGTCCCCGTGCTGTTCAGGAGACCCCCAAGCTCCTTCCTCCTGTGGGTGTGGATCCGTGTCCCCTTTCACTGCCGTCTCCCCACCCCAACCCCGTAGCTTTGGTTCTGCACTGTGGTTCTGAGTCTGCCTCGTGCTTCTGGGGCTGCTCGTTTCTCCTGAGGCCGAGCTTGCAGGGTCCCCCGAGTTGATGCTCCTGTCAGGGCTTCCCTCTCACGTAAGGCTGACCCCGTCTTACTGGGTCCTCGTCAGGCACCTCGGGTGCTCCTGTGGCTTGGCTGTGGTGGGTGAGGCCGTGGGGAGGGTGGGGTGCAGGTGACTCCATGTTCACCGTGGTGGTCACGTGGTAGTTGTCTGCAGTGTTTCGAGAACCTCTGCTGTTTGCTGTGCTGGCTGCACCACCAGTAGCACCCAAGGGCGACTCTTCCTCCACATCCTCACCAAACTTACCATTTGTCTTGGTGATAAATGCCATTCTCACAGGTGTGAGCTGATATTTTATTGAGGTCCTAATCTGCACGTCCCTAAATATTCTTTCTGCATGAAGCTGATCTCTTTTTTTTGGTATTGGGGATTGAGCCCAGGGAGCCACCTCCCCAGCCCTCTTTGTACTTTATTTTGAGACAGGGTCACGCTAAGTTGCTGAGGCTGGCTTTGAACTCATGATTCTCTTGCCTCAGGCTCCCGAGCCGCTGGGATTACAGGTGTTCTCCACCATGCCCAGCTGAGGCTGATCTTCTGTTCCCTGTCTCAAGTGTACTGTTCCCCTTCATCTCAGAACTCTGGGCTGGTTTGTAAGAGACTCTGGGCTGGCCTTCCCTGACCGGTTGGACCCTGGTGTTCTCGGATGAGCTCTGAAGCAGAGGCACCTTCCTCTGCAACCGCTGTCCCAGCCATGCCTTTGCAGGAGGTCTTGCCCTTGTTATGGCAAGCCCCTGTGGACCCTAAGGCCCTTTCCACTGAATGAAAGCCCGATCTTCCTTCTACTGTGTTTTAGGAAAGTTCACACCTAGGGTTTAGGACTGATGTTAAGTCTGCAGCAGCTCCTGTTGGGTGCATGGTAATTAAGCAAAGCTTATAACTGGGTGATCACATGGCACTCAAGCCTGCCTTGTTAAACCCTCTGTTCCCCATAATTGGTTTACATATAACACATCTTCTTTTGTCCTAGAGTCTGAATGTCAAGATAAGTAGAGCAGCGTAATTAGGGTGCTAAGATGTTCTGTTGTGACTACCGTCAGCCCGGGGTCGGTGGCGTGAGGAGATGTGGAGCTCGAAGGTTCTCGCTGAGGCCCACCCCAGGGGGCCACCACCATTTCGCCCCCTTCTAGCGCCTGCACTGCATGGCGCTGGCGTTCTGGGTGCCTGGGGAGCTAGTGATGCTGCCTCACATCCCTTCCTGGGTGAACTTTCACAAGTGACGCGCAGCACACCAGGAAGGGTTGGCGAGTGCACCCCCGCTCCTGCGGACTCACAGTGCCCTTCCGACACCCCGAGTTGCTGTGCCGAGTTGGAAGCAAACTGTCCAGATCCCGGAGGACACTCGGAGAGCCGTTGCATTGTCTGCGCCAGCTCGTCATAGGGAGACGGGACAGGTGGCTGTCCTTGCTCTCTTAGAAAGGCATGATCAGACGCCTCACGTGTCTGCTGTGCTAATGAATTCACTCGGGATTTCTGAGTAGATTCGTTCCTGGTTTGAGCTGGCGTTTCTCTAGTAGTTCTAATGAGGACAGGAAATGGGGAGCTATAAACTACTTCATCCTGCATCTGCTGGACCCTGCGGGTATTTAGAAGGCAGATTTATAGATGAGAAAACCAGAGGAAGGAGATGATCAAGAGAGAACCTGCTGCTGGCTGCAGCCTTGGTTAATTTCATTCCCAAGTGGCTGTCAAAGACCCAGACTGCTTTGCAAACCGCTGGGCCAAGTGCATTTGTGGGAGATGTTTGTTAATAAATTCAGCCAGTTCTTGCTGTTAAAGTGATTGACATGTCTTCATCCAGGAGCACAGGGGGCAGGTTTTGAGCCAGTTGTTAAAACAGAAGATAGCTGCATCCCACCTCAGTTTACCTTGTCAGGATGGAAGTGATAGTGTGTGCACCTCGAGTGGCCTGAGGACTGGTCAGGAGGAGCAGTGAGTGCCTGGTCATGGGAAAGGGAATCAGGTACCTGTGGCTGCCCAGGTGTTTTTACAGCAGGACCTTGACTGTGGCTGAGTGGGGAACGTGCTGGGCTTGGTGGCTGGAGGCCGCTCTCCCCTGAGGGAGTGGAGCCTGGGGCTGGTGTGAGGTGGAGCTGGGATGTCCCTCAGTCCCCTCTGAGGCCAGGCTGCGCCCAGCCCAGGGTCCTCTAGGACCCTCTCAGGCACCCTTCCTCCTCATGATAAAACCCTTTCTTGTTTCTTCATAACACTGGAAGCTTCTGACCTCCCCACGCTCCTCCCAAGAGGACCCTCAGGCTGGGCTGTCCTTGGCACTTGAGTTGGGGGGCAACCAAGGCGGGTGCTCACATGGTTCTCTTCCTCTCCTGCTGCTCTGCCGTGGCGTGGCATCGAGCCGCATGTTGGCATGGGTGGGCCTGGGCAGGGTGCTCCCAGTGGTGTTTAAGGTTAAAAGCAGGTGTGGAACCGTGGAGTCAAAGCACATTAACAGTGCAATCAGACTTCACTTGGTAGGATGAATGGATTTTTTTTTTTTTATTGAATAAACTTTTTAAAAATCAATCCTGAGGGTTTTGATGCTTGATCCATATGTGAACTTGGGAACTGTAGAGCAGGGACTTTTCATTCGTAAGTGTCCTTGGGAATCAAGGCAGAAGACACACGTGCTGCTTTGTAGCCGGGTGCCCAGAATGGTCTTGCCCCAGACCCTAGGCTGGGATCAAGTGCCTTGGGAACAGGAGGAGGGCGAGCTCTCCAGGAGGACACCCGATGTGTCCTAAATGACTAGTGCAAAGACACGCTTCCCATCGCTGTTAAAACTTGACTCAGAAGATACAAAATGACACCTCAAACTGTTCATGGCCCAAGACTCTCAGTTCCTACTCTTGAATAAAAGGCAGATGCGGTGCCTTCCATTTGGAAGGCAGGCTTTGGCTGCTTCCTAAACCATGTCAGTGAGTGGAACGTGTTTGTACATAGTGTAGCTGTTCATTCCGGCTAATTCACTCTGCTATCTACTATGTGAGGTGCATTTAGACTTGGCTTAGGCTTTAGTTTTCTTTTTTTCCGGCAAAGGAAGTATCTCCATAGTCATTAATCTGTGGCCTACTTGGGCTCAAAAGAAAATTCCCAAAAAGTGCAAGTACTTTTCCAACACTGAGCCAGTCACAGGACCAAACAGAGCCAGCCTCCAGGGAAATCCCACGTCTTCCTGAGTAAGCTAGTCTTGGAATAGGACCATTTCTATTCTAGAAGAGTAGAAAGTTAAATCGCACCTCTGAACACAGTGTGCTCAAGGCAGTGACTGCAGGCCCATGCTAATCTCTGTCTCTTTAGTCCCCACCTCACACCTCAGGGTGGTTGGTAAGTTACAAGGGACTCTCTTCCCCATTCATTTCTATTGGCTCTTGGATCTCATGAGTTGTGTTGGTTCCTGAGGTGTGAATTATTTGCTGGCTCTTGTCCTGGAAAGTTGAGATTACATCTTCCCCTTATTTTTTCTAGCAATTTGAGGAGAACAAAGAATGTTTCTATTTCTTCTCATAATTATGTTTTGGGACTAAGACAAGGTCTGCTAAGTGGTAACCTCAGAGGAAAGTGCCGTATAAATTATATAGTCATAATAGCAAATTTCCTTTAAAAGTCAGAATATTCTGCTGCACCTCACTAGGATGCGTGGCACAATCTCTGCAGGGCTGTGTTTACACCTGTAATGTTTTGCTTTCCAAGACACTAGGAAACCGAAGCCCATAACTTATGATCCTGTTTCTTATTAGTAGTGGAATTCAAGCTAGACCATGCAGAGCAAGTACAGGTTTAAATTAGTTTTGCACTTGAAATGAACAAAATGAACGGGATTCCCTCTGTTGGAGAAAGCCTTGAAGCCAGTCTAAGTTTTCCACAGGGCGGGTAATTAAATTTTTAGATAGATCATTTTGGAACTGAGAGGCATAGTATTCTTTCTGACAATCTCATTCTGGTTTTGTAGAGGAAACACCAGACTTTGCTCTTTCCTTTCCTGTGTGCATGGATTATGGGGAGAGGGTGTCATATGGTATATGTTGTATTATGTGGTATCAAGTATTGACTGTGAGATTTTTGTCATTAATCAAAATGAAAGTCACAACTCAGGAACTGTATTTGTTTTCTAGGGACACAACCAAATCATAACCTATAGCAGACCAATCTATTTTTGTGTGCTGTGTGGCCTTATTTTGCTTCTTGATGCAGGGGCCAAAGCCAGGCACCCTCCCAGCTATGCTGTCTATGGCCTGCAGCTCTTCTCTGCAGAGTTCCTGCAGTCCGCCAGGGACCACTTAATAGGTGAGTGGGTTTTGGTCCTACGGAGTGTGGCCCGGTCTCACCTTTGCTTCCGGATCCCTTCCTGGGGAAACGTCCTTGATCATTGCATGATGCCCTGTACCTTTGCTTTCCCTAAGTATGCTGCCTGCTTCCTGTACAGCCCGACTCTGGAGTCACTGCCGTCACTAGATGAGTGACCTGGAGCAACCTTCCACTGTATTGTGGGGACAAAAATTATTACCCACCTCACAGTCACCACGGTTTTAAGTGAGTTAATATTCTTACACATATGGGGTGGTGCTTGGCACCGAGATACACTGTTAGTGTCATTCTGTGGCCAAGAGCCTGCGTGGTGCTGGACCACAGCTCCAAAGCCTCCGCGGCATCAGCGCTGGCAATTCTTGCCTTTGACGGTGAGGGGCTTGTGCCCTGTTACCTTGCGATTGGCCATGAGCCCGCTGGCCAGCTGGAGTGATGAAGGGCAGCTCCAAGGACACTACGTCGGGTGCTCACTCGCAGCTGGAGGTCCCACTGCAGAGGAGGCTGTAGAGCTTCCGCTCAGCATCCTCCTTTCCCGGGCACCAGAACTACGTGGGTTGGGTTCCCAGATGGGGAGAGACGCTGCGGGGTCCTTGCCAGCCTCCCCTCCTCCCCGCTGCTGTCCCCTCCTGCTGCATTGGAAGCGACTCCTCAGTCCTCCAGCCCACAGCCCCTCTCCCTGTCACCGGCAGAGGAGCTGAGCAGCTGCATGATGCCAAAGGGTTGGGGAACGGGTTTCAGAGAACTTCAGCGTGCAATTAGGAAGCGAGACACGGAAACAGGAGCCATGCTCCTCAGACTCCCAGGGGCCCACCTGCCGAGAGCATTTGCTTCTAAACTGATAGATATTGCCTTTCTTTTTATATTATTTGAGGTGTTTTCTCTCTCTCTCCTTCTCTCTCTCCCTCTCCCTCTCTCTCCCTCCCTCCCTCTGTCTCTCCCTCTCTCTCTCTCCCTCTCCCTCTCTCTCCCTCCCTCCCTCTCTCTCTCCCTCTCTCTCTCTCTCCCTCTCTCTCCCTCCCTCCGTCTCTCCCTCCTTCCCTCTCTCTCTCTCCCCCTCTCTCTCTCCCTCCCTCTCTCTCTCTCTTTCACACACACACACACACACACACACACACACACACACACACACACGAAAGGCTCCTGGTCATCCTTGCCTTCCCAACCCGCTCGCCCTCCTCCGAGGTGGGCTGTGACGGGAGGGTAGGTTTGAGCAGGCAGCGATGGCTCGTCGTGACTGGACGTACTGTGGAGCACTGTCCTTTCTTGCCATTGTTTTTGTTTTTGTTTTGTTATTTGCAAGCAGCAGCGCTGGATTCTGTAGCTCAGGGACACTCAAGGACCTGGGGGTTGGATGGAGGGAGGGAGGGCATGAGAGGGCTTGAGAGGATGTTGTGCCCAATGTGGCCTGTCCCTCACTGCACCCACACCCCTCGTGAGCCTCAGGGCCGGCCGTGGTGTCCCTGACCTTGGGCGTGGCCAGTGCTGACAGAGTGGCAGCCCTCACCGTAGCCAGGACTTGTGGCCCCTCCACCTGCTCCTCTGGCTCCCGAGCACCTGCCGTCTGCGCAGCCCTTAGCTGTGCTGGGTGGGACGCGGTTCCCTCAGTGTGGCCCACCTTCCAGCCTCCTGCAACCCACACCTGCCAGTGCTCACCCATTTGTGAGAATCTGTTCGCACTGGTCACCCGTGGTCCGCATCTGTCCCCCGCCAGCCTGTTTGCTCAGCGTAGGTGAGGCCGGGGCCCCTCCGGCCTTCTCAGCTTGACACTCAGCACCCGGCATGGTGTCACTTGTGAGAACCGAGCAGCAGGGAAGTATGCTGTGAGACGGAGAGAGCACTGCACACTCCCACCCTGCACGCAGGAGGCTGCAGGCAGCTTGGCCCCAGAGAGGCTCCCTCAACAGGAGGATCTGAGGAGAGAGGAGAAAGAGCCACACGCACTCTCCAGTGAGGAGTCGCCCTCCACCCCGGCCTCTCCCTCTTCCCTGTTGGAGCCACGGCTTGGAGCGGCAGGGTGGTGTCAGTGGCCTTGGGCCGTGAGATGCTCCAGGGCTTTAATAAGAAGACGCCCGTGCTCCATGCAGCGGAGTCCTCCTGTGGCAGCGACCGTGCTGTGGACAGGCTCTGGCTGTGCGCATCCTCGGTTCAGCTCTTGGGATCAGTCTCCCCAGGGAGCGAGGGGTAGGGGACCGGAGTTCTCAGCGTTTTCCATGGAATTCCCCTTCTCCCGTGCTTTTGTCAGCTCATCAACAGTGACAAGTAAGCATGACAACACGTATCCAGCAGGGTGCCTGAGCGGCTCCAGTGGTGAAGATGAACAGAGCATGCCGTCCCCGGGAAGTGAGCACGTCGTCCATCCTGCTCATAACCCAGCGGAGACGGCCACACTCAGGGGACGAGAGGGCACGGGAGAGGCTGGTACCTCCCTGACTCTGCGGGGCACAAGGGCAGTTCAAAGTCATTTCTGCTTGTGGAAGTTCTGCCCTCTGCTCCCCGCTGCCATATCCTTGCCGGCACCAGTGGAGGGAGAGGAAAGGCTTAGGACAAGCCAAACCTTCGCCGGGGGGAAAGGATTCCCGCAGCTGCTGGAGGAGCACCACAGACCGTGGCTCAGAGCAGTTCTGGAACCTGGAAGCCAAGGTCAAGAGGCCACAGGAGGGTCTCCAGGCCTCTCTCCTTGGTTTGCAGGTGGCATCTTCTCCTGTGGCCTCACATCTCCCTCTGTCTGTCCAGCAGAGTCCAAGGCCACCCTCTTTATAAGGAGCCCTGTTTTGCTGGATGAGGGCTCCGGTGGCTTAATTGACCATCCTCCCTTGAGCCTTGGCCCTGTTTCCAGGTGCCATCACAGTCACAGGACCTGGGTTGGGATGACCACATGTTTGGAGCCCCGAAGGCAAAGGTCAGGGAGAAGCTGGACCCAGTACAGGTGACCAGCCCTGAAGGTACCCGTGCCTCTCAGACCCGTCGGCTGCAGCAGGTCCAGCGCAGGTCGGGGCTGGGATGTGAAGCGTTTCCCAGGGAGGGCCTTGTGGGTGACAGTTCCAGCACCCTCTGCTCCTCTGGGTCTGCTCAGTACCTCTAGCCTCAGGGCTTTCTGTGCTGCTTCCCCACAAAGAAGAGGTTGCCTGCTGGCCAGTGGCAGGGACAAGGCCAGCAGGAAAGGTGGACATGCTTTTTGTCACATGTAATGCAAGGGAGGAAGACCTCAAAGGCAGGGAGAGAGCGCCGGATGATGCAGGAGGCAGCCAGGGTGAGCAGGGACACGGACGTGCAGAGCCTCTGCTGTGTCTGCATGGGGTTCAGCAAGGGCCTGCGTTTCCCCTTGTTATAGGGGAACGCTCCACTCTCATTTCCAGGAGCGAGCCGGAAGGCCTTCTCAGTTCTCGTTTCCTGCGCTTGGTTGGAGACTGGGAATGTGGGCCTGCCGTTTTTATTACTTTCCATGTGGGCAACTGCAGCCGCAGCCTGTGAGCGAGCCTGGCTTTGCCGTCATCCCCGGGAGGAGGAAGATGAGGCTCTGGGTTCTCAGCATCGCGTTTCACAAGGAGCAGCAAGGAGCAGGGGCAGGCCCCAGGGGCGCCCCTCACCCTCACCGTGGAAAGGCCCCACGGGGGAGGGGGAAGGGTTGTGTTCTCTGTCGCAGCCAAGATAACTGATGTCGGCAGATGGCAGGTGGACTACAGCCTGTGCAGGGCAGACTGGTAGGACGGCTGGGGACAGAGCTGCCCTTCAGTAGGGCGGTGGCCCTGGCACGGGCGAGAGGAGAGCAGGCCTCCCTGGTAGCCAGGGCCACTCACGGGGTGTTCTCCTTGGGTGCATGGGTTTTCTGGGGCTCTGGCCCTTGGGACAGCAAGCCCTGCCGACCAAACGCGGCCTGGGCGCGGCCTCACAGAGAAGCACTGCTTCCGCCCTTTGCTTCCCCAAACACTGGGCCTCGCCTGTCTGTGGAGCCGGCAAGGCCAGCAAGCAGTGCAGGTGAGGACCATCCTCCACAGGGGGCCCCCGTGGAGGCCCCACGCGTCTGTTCCCCTCCGCGCCACAGGGACTCCATTGTCCGTGTTTACCAGAAGCAGTGGCTCAAGCCGCAGTGCTTTTATGAATTTTGCTTGGAAAGAAATGGACCTGAATTGGAAGCCCCTGCATTTATGGTGATTATTAGATAAAATAAGAGGCAAAGAAGTGAGAGAAAATTACAGACCTGTTGAGTGGCTTGCCGACAGAAAACCTTTGTAGGGAAAGTTACAAACAACCACAGAGACTTTCATTTTTTTGCTTTTGGAATAAAGGACAAAATGATTTCAGCAGTTCCTGAGGCAGTTTCTCCAAGGCCACGCTGATGGAACCAGCATTGGGTGCTGGCCACTGTGTGGGCCGCCCCAACAGAGGACACACGGACTCCACCCCCAGAACGTTCTAGAGGGTGCCTCCTGCCGTCCTCTCTGTGTCGCCTCGTTATCCCCAGGGCTGCACCCGCGTCGCATCTTCAGCAGTGGCTTCTCGCCTCACTTGCTTCCCCAGGCCCTTCTGGGTGGTGTCGGAAGCCTCCCGTCACCAGCTCTGCTCTCGTTGGCTAGCGCATCTCATGGACAGCACCTCTCTGCCCAGCCCAGCTGAGCGCCTGTCAGCGTTTGGCTGGATTCACTCCCACGCCCCCTGACGTCCCGTGTGGCTTTGTCACCCAGAAGCACTCTGGAAGATGAGCTGGAACTCGCCCTTCTGCCCCGTGCTGGAAATGGGGGCACGGCCCAGCACCCGGTCCTTGTTGCCGGGCTTTGAAGGGAAGGGAAGGGTAGAGGAGATGCTCAGAGGGCCAAGGCTGTGTGGACGAAGGCCTGGACCTCGCGGCTACGTGTTCTGCAGCAACACGTCCGCTCATCCTGGGGACCGTCCTTTCTGTGTCTCTGAAACCCATTTGCAGAGACTGAGAGGAAGCTGTGCCTCATACAGCCATGTCCAGCAGACCAGGGCACTTCCCTGTGCTTCACGGGCTGCTTGGGGCCGCCAGCCTGCTGTCCCACATGACAGCAAGTGCCCGCAGCAATGGCTCTTGAGATGCACACCTGTGCTTTGGGTCACAGATGGACTTTTCCTCCATGACTGGTCAGCCTCACTGCTTTGGGGTCAGAGCAAAACTTCCCACCTCATGACCAGGACCTGAAAAGAAAGAGGAGGAGATCACTGTTCCCTCAGTGTGACCCACAGTGCCCTGGTCTGGTGGCCACTGGGCCACCTCCTACAGTTCCACCACCTCCCAATAGTCCACGCTGGGCACCAGGCCTCCGACACCTGGCCTCTGAGGACGCTCCAGATGCAAGTGAGGGAGGTGCACTAGGTTTTCACACCATAGTTAAAGGCCTACCACAAAAGCTGTTATGACAGGGTCACCATGATCAAGAGCTGGCCCCCACACAAGCAGAGGTGCTGTTGTCAAAGCCGCACGCATTACCCCAAGTCTCACAGCCCACAGCCTGGGTGTTCGCGGGAGAGCTCTGGCCCCTACTGACCCGGGACCCACCATTAGGAAGACAGACACAGACACTCACCTCCACGGTGAACCCTGGGGAATGCTGTGCTTCCTGTTTTTCAGAAACAGCGGAAAGCCCTGCCTTCCTCCACCCCCTAGTCCCGTGGCTTAGGTAGTTTGAGTGCACAGCTCAGTGTCCAGACACATGGATTGCACTGAAGTCGCCCTAGTTCTACCAAGGCTCCCCAGTGCCGGACGTCACTGCCCTCCTGGTGGCCTGCATCAAGGAGGGCAGGTCCTCTGAGCTCCGCCTTGGGCTCCTGGCAGAAAGAAGCCAGAGAGTGGCACCAAGTGGCTACAGAAGGTGCCTCTTCCACTGCTCTGTCCCCGCAAGCAGATCATCCCTGAGTCGCTGAATCACATGTGGAAGTGTTTTAGCGGATTGCAGTCTCACGTGGGGGGGTCAGGATGGTGGGGGTTGGCAGCTTTCCTCCCTGAGCTGCTAGGGGAACCTGCCGCCCAGAGCACGCGCCCACCCTCACAGAGGCATCTAGGGGTGTTTCCAGGGCAGCCGACCTCAGCCATGGCGTGCTGAGCTCAGCCAGACGCCCTTCTCCACGCTGGGGCCCCTGCTCCATGCCACTGCCTCTTGTTTCTGCAGGCCCCTGGGGTTTTCCAGACAATGTCCCCTGCGCCCCCACCTCCCCGGTTCACCTGTCTTCTCAAGCTGAGGCCTGCTCTGTGCCTTCCCGTCCCAGGGCCTGGCGGTCCCAAGCCTTTGGGCTTGCCTTTTCTGGGGGCCGCCCGGTTTCTTCCAGGGCAGCCGTCCATCTCAGCTTTGGGGGGCTGTATAAGAGTCCAAAGTTGCCTCCACATCACTGGGCAGTTGGGGCTGGCTGGTGGGGGCAGCCTGGTGACAGTCACTGTGCTCGGCTCATCGTCAACTCCTCTGCTCCTTTCCAGTATTTTTATATTGCTTCCCTGTGATCTCCGTCCTCGGGCTCTTCCCGCAAATCAACACCTTCTGCACTTTCCTCCTGGAACAAATCGACATGCTCTTCTTCGGAGGTTCTGGTAAGTCCCTTTCTGCTCCTCCCTGGAAGGGTCTCAAGTTCAGCACAGGCACACAGTGTGGGCGGAGGGCGGAGCCAGGCAGGAGCTGTGCTTTGTCCCCAGCTCTCCAACTGCTCGCTTTGGTCCCCCGTCAGGACCCCTCAGACTTGGAAGTGGCTGCTGGCTTGTTGATTGAGGACGTGCAGAGGGGCAGGGAAGCCAGGAGGGCCTGCCGTTCGGGACGGGCTTGGGGCCTGGAGCCCTTCCTCAGAAGAGGTCCGTGTGTGCATGTGTGAGCGCGTGCTGTGCAGATCTGGAGTGTGAGAGCCCGTGAGCAGGACGTCACGCCTGTGTCGTGTGCCCCCGAGACAGCCCCCAGCCCCTCACCTGTGCGGTGCTGTAGCTTTGGACCAGGGGAGGAACCCCGACACGCCCCTCCTGAACTCCTGAGCCTCCGCCTGGCCAGGACGGCGGGCACACACGGGCTGGCCACAGGCCGCTGACAGGGTGAGGTGGACCCACCGACAGGGACAGTGTGCAGCTCACACGCCCCACACATGCACACACTCACCCCAGAGCCTGCTCGCCCACCCCCGGGCCCGCTTTCTTCTGCAGGAGTTGCTCTCATGGTCCTGCCTGGCCAGTAGCCGGCCACCACAGACCCACACTGGTCCATGAGGCACCCAGGAGCCGCGCACAGGCTCCCGACACTCCTCTCCGGGGCGCTCAGTTCAGTGGCGGGCCTCTCGTGCTGCTGGCGGCCAGTGCTCTCTGAGGGACCTGCGTGTGTCCCGCCCACTGGCAGGCGGCCTGCCCCGAGGGCTGCACCCTGCCTCTGCCCCGCAGTCGGCTTCCAGCGTGGCCGCTCTAGACAGGGACCCTGGCTGTTTGTGTTCCAGCTGTCTCCGGGATAACGTCAGCCGTTTACAGCGTGGGCCGGAGCGTCTCTGCGGCCGCCCTGCTGCACGTCTTCTGCTTCAGCGCCGTGAAGGTAGGTGGGGTCCCGGGAACCGGCCTTGTCCTCACGTCCTCCCAGCCGGTGTGTTTAAGTGAGCAAACCTTTCCTCCAGTTACAAAAGAAATAGGGTCTGAGATCTGAGGGTGGCAGGCCCGGCTGGGCGAGGGCTCCATGGTATCAGGAGACAGGTCGTGACCCTGTCCGGCTTGGCCGTCCCCCGCAGATGTCTCTGCCAGTCAGTCAGTGACAGATGGGACACTGACATGTGGTCGACACAACCCACAGGCTGACCTCCACTTCCTTCTGAAATGCCACTCACAGGAGAGGGAGGGACAGCTGTGTGAAGCTAGGTGGACACCAGAGCAGGGCAGCCTGGGCTGGCAGACAGCAAGATAAAACTGACCAGGAGGACGAGAAGTTGAGTCAGTGCAGAAATGTAGCTGTTGTCCGTGCGTGGCCGGCGGTGCATGGTGTCCATGTTCACGCACAGCCCCCCTGTGGATGGTGTCCACGTGCATGCTGACCCAGCGTGGACTGTGCCCACACATCTATGAGGATCTGAAGCCGTCGTGCTCTCTCTGTGATGGAAGGAGGGGGTGGGGGCTGTGGTGGGGAGAGGTCTCGTCCGTCCTCCACGTCAGAGAGTCAGGAGTAACACTGGGGATGGAGAAAGTCAGGCACCCGCCAAGCAGCACATCTTTGGAAACTGGTGAGTGGGTGAGAAGCAGCAGGCGAGGCGAGTTGGAGCAGGCTCGGCGTCAGACCCGCTGCTGGTGGTCAGTCTGGGGACGCAGGGTGTGGCGCCCTGCCCCCTGCCTAGAGCAGCACTGAGTGTCACCAGGGCACCCTCAACAGGAAGACAGTGAGCCGATGTGACACGTGCTTTGGACTCGCCAGATCCTGCTTTACCACTGCCAACCACAGGTGGCCTGCTGACGAAATGAAAATTAAATGCAAAGGAGTAAAGAAGTAACACCTGCCCAGCGCGTTCCTCATCAACAGCACATGGACGTTCAACAGACCTTCTAGAGAGATGAGTTTAAGATCCTACTAAACTCATCCATGCCATGGCAGAACCGTGATGGTCCTCTCTCGCTGTGGAAGAGGAGGGAGTCCAGTCTTCTGCTCCAGTGCCTGGCAGCTGAGTTCCTTCTGGCAGTGAGGGAGGTGACTCCCTCCCTCACTGTCCCTGTCCCTCCACGTGGGCCTTTCCTTTCTGTGGAGGGGCAGGGCCGCCCCTTTACGTCACAAGCAGCTCACGTGTTCCTGTGGCCCTGCTTGGCACGATGCTCACGCTGTCGCGTAGACCAGAATCGTCATGCGTCGGTCTCTCTGGGGCACTCTGTCCTTGTTAAATAGACCCCTTTACACAGTCCCAGGACCCCAGGTATCTCACGCAGGAGAACTGGAATGTGTATTCTGAGTACTTGTAGTTCCAAGAACAGTTTTCTTCTGCCTCTTGGTAAAATCACTGCCTATAGCATTTCTGAATCACAGGATTTTCTTGCAAGAGACTCAGTACATGGCTTGTTGTGTACCAGTGTCTGCTTGTGGTGCTGGGATGGAACCCAGGGTCTCGCGCATGCTAGGCAAGCACTTCACCCCCGAGCTACACCCTAGTCCAGCCATTCTGTAATTTTTAAGGTTGGGTTTAAAATTCAGCTTTTAAAATGTTTGGTAAGCTTGATGGATATATGTCATCTTGTAAAGGATATTCCAGTTCCTCCAACCCAAGAAAGCCCCTCACACCCCTGCATATGGTCTCTTCCAACCTCTGGCCACCGGTGATCTGGCTTCTGACCTTGGAACGTCTTTGGAACCAGAAGCAGCGTCTGTTGGGTCAAGACAACGTGGGGTGGCGCGCTGCCTTCAGGAGCACTGTGAGAGCATGGGCAGCACATGGGCACGTGACGTCCATTGTGGTCTCCAGGCAGAGCACTCCAGTGTCCCCACTCCAGACCCGAGCCGCGCCTTCCCGCCCCTCCGTCACTGGGCTCTCTGTGCCTCTCTGTTGAATCACACGGGTCTGTGCTCATTTTGACTTATGGTGAGACTGTGTCTCAGGCCTCTTGCTATAGAGCAGCTGAAACTCTTTTGATATGAGAACAACTCACCAGTCATGGTGATGAATAAATCCAAGGTGTGCCCATCAGTCACGAGGTTGCTGTCTGCACAGGAGCCACTCTTGAGACTTCTGGAGGAGGCGTGTGCTCTGAGACCCCCATTCTCCTCAAAAGATGTTGGCATGCCTCACTGCCAGCTTGAACACCATCCACGGAAACTCATGCACCGTCACATGATCATTTGTGCCATTTCTTAGAGGGCGTGGGGACTGTTGAAGAACCTGGTATTGAAATGTTTTTACCTAGTTAAGGGACAGGGCTGTCCCTCCTTCCTGCCCGGTCTGCCTCCATTCCCACGAGATGCCGCTGGCTGATCACACCCTTTCTCTCACCATGGTCCAGACAGTACTGTGGGCAACCAGTGCCTGCTGCCCAGAGCTGGCCTTGGGACAAACACCCTTTACTGTCTTGGGCTGGGTCTTTTGTTTGTTTCTGTTTCTGTTCTGTGTTCTGTTCCTCCAACATGTCAGAGGTTGGATCAAAGTGAACAGGCTCCATCCTGAACGCACCGCTGTCTCTGCGATGGGAAAGGACACATCAGGCCCTGGGGTTGGCCCAGCTGTTGGAGCAGCGTTTAGACCAGGTGGAGTGTTGGCACTTGGGGAAGGTCGATTGCATCTCAGGGAGGTTTCAGCTTCTCCTGCTCAGTATGGAACACACATCACTTGTGATAATGTCGTGTGTTGTAACAAAATCTTAATGTTCTAGCTGTATTTTTGAAGTGCCTTTTGGTTAAAAAAAAAAAGAGTAGAGCAATTTCCATCTCTTCTCATTTGTAAGTCTTGAGTTTTCTAATGGTCCCAGATTGGCTCTCGATGCTGAGATACAGCACCTATTAAATGCTGTGAATTGAGTGGATGTGGTGAGCAGACTGCAGGGGGCCTTAGGAAGAAAGCACCGCCAGTCCCCAGCCCAGCTCCCAAAGCCCAGAGCTGAGTCTGCCTCGGTAATGATGCTGTTGTGTGGACCTTCCTGCTTACTCTGCACCGCGGGAATTGATTGCCCTTTCATCTCTGCTGCAGGGTGATGGACGGGCCGCCTGTGAACTGCCTCAGCCTGCCGGCCGGCCGTCCAACCACAGCTGTGTCTCTCTGGGTCTTATTGGCTGTGTTTCTGGTTTTACTGTTGCCACTTGGTTGAAGTTGGGTGAGGGCCACTGAGTTAATTTTGTCCTCTGGAATATTAATTCGGGAAGGAACATTTTATCCTCTTTAATTTCATTTTCCCTTTGACTTATCCAAGACAGGAGCAAGGGACACACCAAGGGCTCCTCATTGACTTCAGTGTTTGACAGTCACGCAGAGACAACCAGAGCTTTTGCTCCCTGGAGAAGCACTTGGCTGTTAATTAGCTGGGCTTCCATCTGCCTGGATGAGCCATGGTTTCTGTTCTGGGTTGTCCTCACAAAGAGATCTTGTTTTATTGAAGCCAGGGGACCCCGAGTCTGAAGTGCGTTGTTATAATTTGGTGCTTCACAAGCATCATTAGCTTGTGGCAGGGTTTTCCTCATGATCCCACCAGGTACCAAAGGATGGCACTGAAAACCTAATTGTAGTTGGAAAGCAAACTCACAGGTGTGGTCTTCTCAGTGCCACGCAGAACCCAGACGTCCCTGGTCCAGCCTTTCCGTGGTGTCATTCTGGGTGAGGAATCGGACGTGGGGCCTGTAGCATGCTCCGCCTCACACCTGGAGCTCAGGCCCCGCCTGTCTCTGGGGTCCTCCTCTCCTGCACCTCCTCCCCACACCTCAGTTCACTACAGGTAAGACGCCTTCCAAGCCCTGGTGCCTTGATTCCTGAGACAGTTTCCCAAATGCCTATTCATCTGCCCTTTGTTGTGTCCCAAGTGAGGGACAAGGGGGGTGTTAGTGCTTCTATATTCCAGCAGAGAACTCGAGGCAGGGTGCTCTGGTGGCCCAGGAGCACACGCCCAGTTTGCACTCTCCTCTTCCTGGTGTACAGTGGATTCGTAAAGCCCGCCTCCTGTGGATGTGGTGAGGTGAACTGGAATGGAATGGCTACTGTGTGTGAAGTCCCTCTCTGAAGGGTCTTGGCACACGACCTGGGAGGCCAGCTTCTAGTGCTGCCAGGATTCTCCCTTCCTGGGGTGTGGCAGGGCCTAGGGGATGAAGGGACCTGGGCAGGGCCTGGGGGCAGGGCTATGGGATGAAGGGAGGTGGCTCCTCTGGTTAGGTTACATCATCTGGCAAGAATGAGGAGCTGCAGGTGCAGCTGGGGTCCCTAACCTGGTAACTTGGATTTAAATTGAAGTCTAATTTAAAAGGGAGATAGATGATCCTGGGTAGATCTTAGCTAATCAGGGGAGCCCTTTAAACAAGGGTCTGAAGGTCTAAGGGGCAAGGAAAAGCAGACGAGGCTCTCAAGGAGGGGTATGGCCATGTGTGCTTGACTCTTAGAGAGGCCGCATGGCCAAGACCCACCAACGGTCACTGGAGCTGGGGCCCAGCAGTCCACCAGCCAGAAAGCAGGCAGTACAGCCCTGCAGGGACTGAATGCTGCTGACCAGGGGTCCTGCTGACTTGGGACTTCAGAAGAGGACCCTCATCTCAGATGGACCCTAAGGTCCAGCCAGCTCTGTGATTTCAGCCTGGTGGGACCCCAAGCAATGAACCCAGCATGCTAGGCCCAGGCTCCTGACCACAGGACTGTGAGATAACGTTCCTGTGTTGCCATAATCACAGAGTTGGGGATGATTTGTGACCTGGCAGTACAAAACGAAGGCAGACAATAACTTATCAACATCAACAGTGGATGCTTGTCACGATGAGAAGTGTGGTGGCAATGATGTGACCAGTGGGAGCCTGCGCGGTGGCACAGCCTGCGACCCCAGCACTCGGAGGCCGGGGCAGGAGGATTGCGAGTTCACGGCCAGCCTCCGCAATGGCGAGGCGCTAAGCGACTCAGTGAGACCCTGTCTCTACATAAAACACAAAATAGGGCTGGGGATGTGGCTCAGTGGGCGAGGGCCCCTGAGTTCAATCCGGTACCAAAAAAGAAAAAAAGGTAGTGGATTTGAAAATAAAACCAGAGTTCTCGCTCATTTTTATTTATTCTACAAATTATACTTTATGGCTAGAGTTGTGTCTCTTCACAGGCACAGAAGACGAGATTCCTGTCCAAGTAGATGCCCAGCTGCCCCGTGTGCACACTCGCCCCGAGTGACTCCCACGTGCGCACAGATCCTCCGGGAACTGTGGTCGTGAGGCAGCTTTTCTTCTGCATCATAAAAACATTTCAAAACCCGAGGGAGCTTTGTGAAAGCCGCACGCGTCAATCCGTATCGTTCCCAATTTAGGGGCCCTTGAGACAGGTCTCAAAGCAATTAGGGATGTTGAGGTGGAAGCAAAGCGTCCGCCGTGTGCACTTCATTATCCGTGAGTGACAGATGGTTTACAATCTGATCTCCCTCGAAACGGCCCTGCATTGGTGGCCTGTGTGCGTGTGTCATGAGTACGTGTGGCTGGAGAGTTCAACACTGCGCCATGCATGTTTGGAAGGAAAGAGCTTATGTTTTAATCCCAGAAATGCCGGTCGGCGCCTCTCTGGCCCTCGCCACCAGGAAGCGAGCAGTGTGAGCTCTGAGCCCCCAGCTGTGTGCCCGCCTTGGCGTTCTGCTCCAGAGCCCTCCTCAGGCCACTCGGCCCCGCACACTGACCTTCGTATGCAGATGCCAATATTTCCTTCTCTGTCTTCAAATAAAACTGAAAATAAAACATCCTGCAGTGCATTTCCTCCCTCTGGTATCACTGCACCACCCGCCCGGGCCCCCCAGTTGCCAGGATGGGGAAGCCCTCCTGCTGCAGAGCGCTGGGCCATCCTCAGGAGGGCACACCTGCCTGAGGTGCCTGGGCAGGGAGGGAAGCCCAGCCCGGAGTGGCCGGGATGGGGGAGATGCAAACAGGGACATAGGCGACCACTCCCCTCCTGTGAAGGCCCTCCGCACGGTTCCCTTACACGCAGCTTGTTGGCTCAATGGGGTGTGTGTGTGTGAAGTGTCCATGAATGGACACCTGGGAAGGATGGCCCGCAGCAGCAGCACAGCTGTCTCCCTTCCTCCTCCCGGGCAGGCTTGCGTCTCTCTGCTCTCCAGTGTCCCTGCTCAGTGAGCTGCCTGCCCAGTCAAGAGGTGGGTACCTGGAGCTCTGAGCTCCATGCCCACAGCACATGGTTCTGCCCCCTTGGGCAGGTCTCTGCTGTCCCTTCGTCTCCTTGCTTGGTGGATCACTTCAGGGGTGCGATAACTCACCTGGAAGATCTCTTCCGAAGCTCGTCCTTCTTGAAGGGGGTGTGGTTTTGAGGCTGTTGGCTCTCTGCACACGGGGGGTCCTGCATGCTTAGATCCAGGTAGTCTCTCCTGCCCTGCTTCCCCGGGAGTCCGACCTCCTGTGAGATGTGAGGGGGTGTGTGTGTGTGTGTGCACGCACATGCACGCACACTTCTGTTGAATAAATGCAGAGTCGGACTTCCTCTGAATAAATGCAGAGTTGAGAACCTGGAGCTCAGGGGTGTTTCCGGGAAAGCCCCAGGAGTCCAGGTGTCTGCCCTTGTCCACCTCTCAGAGCCCGGGGAAGGAGCTGTGTGAGGCCGCGGCTGGGCCTGGAGCCGGCTCCTCGCCGTGCCCCAGCACCCCACCCTTTTCTTGGAAGCAATCCACCTCTGGCGTCACTTGGCTTTCAGGCTGTTTAAGGACTTTCCATCTCTCTGCCCACCCCTGTGGCCCTGCTGCCACTCTCTGCTGTCTTGCCCATCCGGAGGCTGCAGTTACCCTTCAAGGAAAGCAGGGGACAGGCGAATGCATGCAGGCCCGACCCTTCCCCACGCAGGGCCTGCCCCAGGGGTGCAGCAGCCTGCGGTGGTCAGTGACAATACCCGACAGGTCTGGCAGTTCACCACGCAGCTTGCAACAACAGCAGCCCGACCTGGCAAGGTCAGAGTCCTGTGTGGTAGAAGAGCTCCTGTCCCCACCTGGGCATGGAGTGACATGGGCGCCCACCTGGGCATGGTGTGATGTGGGCGCCCACCTGGACAGCACCAGGAGAACATCATGGAGGGACGTGGATGCCCACCTGGGTGTGGCGTGACATGGGTGCCCACCTGGCCAGTACCTATCTAGAAACCCAGTAAACACAGGTGCGTGAGCTGCTGCCCAGGGCACACAGCACACAGTTCTGTTGTGAATTTTTTTTTTTAAAAGTAGAATACATCCCTCTTCTTCCCCCACCCCCACCAGGACTTTTGGTCAGGGGACAGCACATACCACAGTGTCCCGTGAGAGTCCCCATTGCCTGGTGACGTCGTAGCTGCCGTGACATCCTCGCACAACACGTGCCTGTGGCAATGCTGGTATGAGCCCGCCACGCCGCGGCTCGCGTGGGGCGCTCACCGTCTGTGCTGTGCTTACTGCCTGGTGGTGAGGAGCCGCGGTGCTGCGTGGGGACCGCAGAGCCACCACCTGCTCTTCTCTGTATGGGAAAGGCGTGTTGTGGCAGGGAGGCAGGTGTGTGTGCCACTGGAGTGCGGCCCCAGCCACCCGCTGCTCAGGCCCTTGCTGTCCCTCCAGGAGCCGTGGAGCACGCAGCACATCCCAGCGCTCTTCTCTGCCTTCTGCGGTCTCCTGGTCGCGCTGTCTTACCATCTGAGCCGGCAGAGCAGCGACCCCACGGTGCTCCTGTGAGTAAGCTGTGCAGCATGCCCCTGCTCCACGTGGGCACTCAGTGGGGGCGCCCCTCAGCCGCCAGTGCCCCTGGATGCTTGCTGTGATGGGAGCCGGACGCGGGAGAGGTGCCGCATGGACGGAAGCTGGAGGGTGGGCGTCCTGCCGGCGCGACCTTTGCTCTCCTGCTTGGCGCTGGCGCACGCTGGCAGGAACAGAGGGCTGGTCCATCTGAGGACCACTGAGACCTCAGTGAGCCGCGGAGAAGCCCCCAGCGAGCCCCTCCTTGGAGGCACCTTGCATCAAGACTGGACCTGCACCTCTGAAAGGAGGCTGCTTTTGTCCCCACACCCCCAGTGCCATGGCTGAGTGAGGTCTGTGCCAGAGGTTTGGAATGTATCCAGTATGACTTTGTCACTTTGAAGTATGCGCGTGGTTTGGGGGGTCAGAAAGCCTTCCTGAGATGTGGCAGAGAGCGTCAGATGTTGGTGATGGCAGCTCGTGCAGTTGGACCGGCTGACCTAGACTTGGGCTCAGGGTAACTCTGCTTGGGGCTGGAGTCACATAATCCGAGCCTGTAGGGTCCCTGAAGATGGCAGGCGTGCCGAAGTGGGCACCGGGAGGCAGGCATGGCTTGCATGATTCTTGATGTCAGAGGTGTGCCTGGAGCACGGCCTGTGCGGCATGTCCTGAGGAGGAAACCTGGCAGGTGGCGGAAGGACAGCACCCACTGCTGCCAGCTGGGCGCCAGAGCCTGGGGTGGAGGGGACTGACTGCTTTTGCCAGGAGGACGTTTAAAGCTCGTCCTGTCGTTTAAAAGACACTGTCTTCAGGTCACCTGCGGAGGCATCTCCTTCGTTATTAGTTTCCTGGGGAGGGCACTCGCTTGCCATGGGGGGTGTGCAGTCTAGGGGGGCTTGTGCACTTCCCACACCATCCCCAACGTGTACTTTAAAAATTAAACCTGTGTGTTTTTCTGTTCTTAGGTCTTTTATTCAATGCAGATTTTTCCCTAAGTTTTTACATCAAAATCTGGAAGAGTCGGCCTCAGACCCTCTCCCCCAGAAGATGAAGGACTCGGTGGTGAGATCTGTGCGTTGTGTGTTGGGGGAGGGCCTCCTGGTCAGCAGGGTTGGGCTGTGGCACAGGCCACGAGAGGGACTGGGGCAGGAAGAGGCACCAGTCTCAGGCCAGACCTGGCACTCACCCATTGCATGGCTGCAGGTGGGCAGCACCTCGAGGGGGCTGCCGTCCCCATGGGTCCCAGGTGCCCCTGCGGGCATTGGTGGCAGCAGCCGACCTGGATGTGGTTGTGAACCAGCTCAGCTGGCTCCAAACAGCAGGTGGGCTCTGTGCTCACAGCAGTTCCCATACTGAACACGAGCGACCTGTGGTCCCGATGTCCCCCACCCGCCCGCTTCTGCAGTGTCCCCGCAGCCCCGCACGCAGCCCGGAGCACTCTTCCCACGTCTTTTGATTCCACACTGGCATCTGCACAACCCCCTGGGCCCTGGGCTCCAGGCTCACAGCTGTGAGTTTAAAGGGAGTAACTCTGCTGGTTGGAAACGGAAGGAGAGAGGGAGGGCAGAGGAGACCCCCAGGACAGCAAAGTAATGACACCATTTGTCGTGCACCAGGAAGACAGCTCTGGGCAGGGCTAGCCAGCCCAGCATCAGCTCCCACCCACCCTCTGGAGGCGAAGCTCGTTGACTCTGAGCTCCCTCACATTCGAGTGTGGAGCCTGGCGCAGGCTGTTCCCCACTTCCTGCTCTCCCTGTTTTAGGAATGACAAAGGGAAGAGCAGTCGGTGGTCAGACACAGCCAGGCGCTGCTCTCGTGTGTCTCGGTGTCCACTGTGCCGGTGCCTAAGGACACTTCGCTGAGTGCACGGGTTGATTGCAGTCTGCCATGTCAGTGCACAGCACTCAGCCTGAGACTGGCGCCTCTTCCTGCCCGCATGTTAACAAGTGCAGACTCAGCTGTGTGCCTTTAGAGCGAGTGCGATGCAAGCTGGAGCATTCAGGCTTCTATGTCACCTCCAGGGAATCAGGGACGCATCCCTCAGGGTGAGAAAGGTGTGGTCAGTGCGTTTTAAAAGCAGAGATGCATTCAGAGGAGGGCAGGAGGGGAAGCCGCTAGGGCTGACGTGGTGGCAGCTGCACAAGGGACAGGTGTGGACACAGAAGCAGCCTGGCAGCCCTGCGAAGGAGCGCCAGGTGATCTGGGCAGTCAAGCCGCTGTTCCAGACGTTGCCGTAAAGCCCGAATCTCCCCGTGCCCCCCAAGTCTGCTGATCTCACAGCTAATGAGGACACCTCTCCATTTTCTGATTTATTATTGCTGTAAAAATAAGGTATGAATTACAAAGAAATAGGACAAGAAATTTTGGGGTGGCGCGGACGGCCCTTCATCAGTGTAATCAGACGCGGTGGCTGGGCGGCCTCACCCGGTCCTTGTGCCCTTTGACAGGCTTCGCAGGTGCAGAGCTCAGCTGGCTAGGTGATGTCACGTGATGTCCGTGTTCACTTCTCTGAACCGCCTCTGATCTCACTGTAATGTCTGGATGGGGACATCAGAGTGCGTGTCTCCTGGCTGGTGCGTGGTACCTGTGATGCCTGGGCGAGCACATAGTGCCCTCCTCGTGGTCTCTGCTGGTGCTGCTGTCTTCTCTCTGCCCCTCGTTTTCCATCGGTGTGTCTGTCTCTCTTTTCCTAAATCTTGGTTGCACAAGACACCCCCAGGGATCCTCTTAGACTGCAGTTGCTGGCCTTCCCTCCCCCACTGACTGATTTGTCGGAGGGTGGCCTGGGGACCTGCATTCCAACCAGCATGTCCACCATGATTCTGACCCACTGGTCCGCAGACAGCACCTGAGGAGCCGCTGATCCAGAAAAAGCTCTGCCAGTGGGCTGGGGTTCCACACGAGCAAGGTGAGTCAAGCGCACGAGGCTGTTTCCAGAACACCACAGTTAAGCCGACCTGAACCCTCACGGGGGCCTCCCTCCGCCTCCGGGCCTTCGCACAGCCTGCGAGATCCACCCTCTCGCCCACCCTCAACCCTCGTCCTGTCCAGATGTGTTACTGCCGCTGCACCCATTTTCCTTCATTCCTCGGGTCCAAACATTTCTGTAAATGTGCACGTGTGAGAATCAGGCCTGCAGAGGATGGTCTGGCTGCGCCTGGGCCTCTGGCTGTGGCTGCCAGCTGCCCTGGGCCCACGCTGTGCAAATCTGCTGGGCAGCCTGCTTCGTCTCTCAGGCAGCATGAAGTGTCGTGGTGAGTGCCACAACGGACTTAGGACGTTCAGTATACTAAGGGCAAATGAGCCCCTCAGTTCACAGTGCAGGCCCGTGACAGGAAAGCACAGGAGCACTAACGTCACTGGACATTGTCTCAGGAGTCCTGGACAGCGTCAGGCCTGACAGGAGCAACGTACGAGGGCCTGATCACATACAGACAGGACGCACAGAAAGGCTCACTGACATCAGCCACGGAGCGAGAGGATTCATAAACAGCACCAGAGAAGAAAACCTGGAAAAGCAAGGCCACCTTAACACGACAAATCCTCCTAGAAAATAAGATGAAAACATGATCCAACGCATGATAAGGTGTGTCCCCTGCGCTTGTCCAGAACTTCTTTTGCCTTGTAATGGACGGCTGCTGCGCAGTTTGCGGCAGTGCTGGTTAAGATCACTCTCGTCAGCAAAATGAGATCTACAAATACTGCAGACGTTGGAAGCATCAAACACGGATTTCAAAATAACTATACCTACTGTGCTTTAAAAAGTAAAGGCAAGCTTTAAACTTTGTTATAATAGGAGATATTTAAGGTGATCTAGCATGCTTGAAAGAGAGTCAAACTGATCTTCCTACATGAACAAATAAAGCAAATGAAGTTAAAAAAAAAAAAACAAAAAACAACTCTATGCCTCACCCCAAGGGAGATTAGACACCTCTGAAGAGACAATTAGTGAACTGAAGAATAAAGATAGAAGGAAATTTCCAGAATGCAACTCTGATAGACAAAAATTAGGAAATACCAAAGAGAAATGAAAAGAGTTTAAGGGCACAGTACGAAGACCTACCATATCTGATCAGAATTCCTGGAAAAACAGACTGGAGTCTAATCAACGTATCATGAGATGATGTCAAAGAACTTGCCAGAATAGTGGAAGACTCCGACGTAGATACTCGGGACTCACTGAGTGTCAAGCAGGTAGATTAAAGAAGAAAGAATCCACACCAGACAAACCTCAGGGAGACTGCAGCACACCAGGCATGCAGACCATCCCAACACAGGTAAACAAAGCAGACTGCAGTCAAATGAGCTCCCTTACCAAGAGCACCATGGAAGCTAGAAGACAGGCTTTTATGTATTTAATGTTTTGTGAAGAAAGTAACTACCATGTTAAAACTGTATACCCAGCAAAAACCAGTTTCAAGGATGACAACAAAATAAAAATATTTTAGACAAACAAAAGCTGATATGTGTATTTTTTTTCAGGGTTTTTTTTGAGGGGATTAGAGAGGGGGTCAGGGATTGAACCCAGGGCCACTTAATCACTGAGCCACATCCCTAGCCCTTTTTTTTTTTTTTCTATTTTTAATTTTGAGACAGGGCCTTGAAAATTGCTGAGGCTGGCTTTAAACTTGCACTCCTCCTGCCTCAGCCTCCTGAGTGGCTGGGATGACAAGCGTGTGCCACTAAGTCCAGCTAAAAGTTGGGATGTACTTCTCAGCAAAAGGGAGTCTTGGATGAAGGTCTGATATGCAAGAATGAATAAAGAGGAAAGCAAGAAGAAGGCACATGGGCAATTCTGAACAAACATCTTCAGAATTGAATGAAAAAAATCTTAATAAGAGTATACGATTGGCCTGAAAGCAAGAACAAGTAGTGTCTATTCAGGTGAATAAACACACCAGCTATCCATACAAAGGAATACTACTTAGCAATGAAAAGGAATGAACTAGTAGTATAGATGAATCTCAGAATAATTACACTCAATGAAAGAAGCCAGACCAAAAAGGGGCACATATACTATGATTCCATTTTTATAACATTCTTAAAAATGAGGGGGGGAAAAAAACTCTAGTGATAAAGCAGACCAGTGGCCCCAGAGGACAGAGTGATCAAGTGGGGTCAGGAGAGGCAATGCGGGCAGGGTGGTGTGCTGATGACCTTGACTCTGGTGATGGCTTGTGAGGCATCCATATGTCAGAACTCATCCAGCTATGCACAGTGAGTGTGGGGTCATTGAAGATAGACTGCAGCACAGCTGCTTGCAGATCTTCATATGGAAAGGAGAGGGGTGGAAAGAACCCCCTAATGAGTAGGAAAAGGCTGAGTGATGGCTTGCCTGTTTACAAGGGACTCTCACAACCCTGACAGAAGTCGCAGTGGCTTCCGGTCACCATCCAGCTTCAAGGGAGACTGGCGGTCACGCTGGCTCCCTCCTGCTCCTGCTCAGAAAATCAGGAAAAGTCAGTCCAGCAGTTGTCCTCAGCGCTACTTTCCCTCTAAATAAACAAACATGTTTGGTGACTAAGGGTAACACGACTTTAAGTTAAAATAGCTGGAAAATTTTTAAACTTTTCTTGGGAGAAACATTCAGTGATTTTTAAACAATATAAAGCCATGTCATTGAAAAATTTGAAAAAAAATTTTGGCATATCTACACAGCTGAAAGACACAGAATCCCGGAACTCTCCTCGGGGGAGCCTGGCCTGCAAGTGCCCAGGATGAAGCAGTGCATGGATCTTGGCCATTTCAGGGGGTGAAACTTTGGTGAAAACCTCTGATCAGAAATCTTTCATGGATTTAGAATCAAAAGCCAGTGATTTTCCATGCTCTGACATCAGATTGTCCTTGTAAAGAATAAATCTAAAATAAAATCTAAACTGCAGATCCCCCCCTTTCAACATGCCCATGTGAATTGTACACATGCGAGATAGCAGATAACGTACCGCCTTAGCAGATGATGGATAGACCCTTGTGGAGGACGCGTCTCTTCCCGAATGGCTGCTTAATCCAGCCAGGCCCTGTGGCTCCAGGTGTCAGCCACAGACAGCCAGGGTCCTGTCTGCCCGCTTTACCGTTGTCCATGTCCTTCCTGGCTCTGGGGGTCAACAGAGGCAGCCAGCCAACATCACACCCTGAAGGAAGCTCCACAGTTTAGGGAAACATCAGAAAAGATGGGGCAGAGGTGTGTCTTGGATCATTTCCTGGCAGATAGCATTCCAAACAGTAATTTCAGAAGTCTAATTCCTTTTCAGCCAAGGACAGGGAGGTATAGAGGTATCGATGGCTGCAGAATTTTCAGAAAACTGTATCACACCTTAAAGTCATCAATAATTGTGCGTAACTAACCTGCAGTGAATCGATAGTCCCTTACATCCTTCTTAACCTGCCAGTCAGCAATTCTGTGTCCCGTGGGGCCCCCTGACCATCCCCCACATCCCTGCATTAAGTAGTTCTCGGGGCTGACTTTGCTCTCCCCCAGCTCCTGCTCAGGCCACAGTGGGTGTGGTGGAGAGCCATTTCCAAGTTGCTGAACACTTCACTGTCTGCACGTAGTGTGTGTCCATGATACATATGTGTTTAAACTATTTGGAAGAAGCCTTTTCTCCATCTGACTGATAAATTGAAATGTGAACTCTGCTCTGGTTTCAATGGTAAGAAATGTGTAGGGGGCTTCCACTTGGCCTGCCCAAGTGGCACCTGGGTCTCCTTTGCAGGTCTTGCTAAGCCCGGGTCCCTCTGGGGCGCTCTGGACATCCTGTCTCCTGTGTGTGTTTGGAAACAGCCCTGTGTCCCCTAGTGTGCACACACCTGCCAGCTTTGCCTGGCTAGCAGTGTTTCTTCCCCCCCCCCCCTCTGCCTTGGTCCCCCTGCAGTGCCCCTGCAGGAGCCGGTGAGTGTGCTGGTGACGTGTGCTGGTGATGGCGCCAGCCAGGGCACACCCCTGGGGGTATGTCAGCAGGTGACGGGCTGGACGAGCCCTACCAGGCCAGCAGCCCGCATCCAACTCACCTGGGTAACCGGAGCTGCTGAGAGGGACTGGACGCGTGAGCCTGACGGCTGGTCTTCTCTTTCCAGAGGGACGTCCTGAGGTCAGACCTCATCGTCTGCTCCGTGGTCGCGGTCCTCTCCTTCGCAGTCAGCGCCAGCACCGTGTTCCTGTCCTTGAGAGTAGGTGACCCCTGGGCTCTGGGTGCTTCCTGCTGCTCCTTCTCCTCGCTGCGGGGGTGCCAGGAGCGGAGGGCACGGGCAGGCACACGAGCACTGTGGGGAGGATGCAGCTGGCCTGGCTCGCTGGGCAGTGGTGTGCAGGGGGCCAGCTGGGGCCCAAGCAGCGGCCTCCCTGACCTCCCTCCTGGCTGGGAAGGGTCTCCTGGAGCCACCGTGTGCCAGCTGGGGGTGGGATAGCAGCTAAGGGCACACTGCCATGCCATATTGGGGTGGGGAGACAGAGCCTAAAGGGCCACTGTGGTGTGATTTTCAGTGAGAAAAAACAAGCCGAAAGCCGGTGGGATTTCCTGCCCACGGCTCTCACAGGCACTGTCCCTGCAAAACTTGGACATTCGTGAACCTCCTCTCAATGAGGAAACCCTTGGCCAACTGGCCGTCCGCCCCTCCTTATAAGAACTGAAAGCGCTCCCAGGGCGCAGTGCCGGGCCTCCGCGCTCCGCAGGCCTCGCAGGGGTCCGCCCGGGGCCTGGGGAAGGAGGTCCCGCGGCGCAAAGCGAGCTGGGAGTGTGCGGTCAGCGCGAGAGGCCCGGCCGCGTGACGGTCCCGCCCTGCCTCGCAGCCCTTCCTCAGCGTCGTGCTCTTCGTCCTGGCGGGCGCCGTGGGGCTCGTCACTCACCACCTGCTGCCTCAGCTCCGCAAGCACCACCCCTGGATGTGGATCGCCCACCCCGTGCTCAAAAGCAAGGAGCACCAGCAGCGGGAAGTGAGAGGTCAGTGCGTCCCTGGGGCGGGGGCGGGCGCAGGGACCTGTGGATGGGCACAGCCGTGCGCGCCGGTGCGGGGACCTGCACGTGGCCTGGTGGCGAGGGCGCACGCTGCGGTACACGAATGGGGAGCTGAGCCTTGCAGTGCAGGCTGTCCAGGTGTCCTGGCCACCAGATGGAGATGGTGGAGGCGGGCGAATCGGAGGTAGGTCTTATTAAACTGCTCATGGTCAGTGGCACTGGGGAGAACTCAGCTGTCATTCAGACCTGAGGAGTGCCTCCAGGATACATCCGCTGGCCTGCAGAGCACCCTGGCCATTCGCGGAGGCGGCTAGACGAGCTGCAGCACAGACTGGCCGCTCACCGTCAGGCCTGGACCTGGAGTTTCCGGTCACGTGCCTGGTCCCCTAGAGTGCACCTGTGGTTGATTGGCTTAGCAATTCCCGTGGGGGCACCAGCTGGTGACCACAGCTTCAGGGCTGAGGTGAGGAGCGCATCTCCTCCTGCGAGGAAGTCTCTCAGGGGTGTCCCCCCAGGTCTGCTCTGCCATTCCTTGGCTCTGTGCTTGAGTAGTCGCAGAAAGACTGAGGCATTCCTTCCCACCTTCTGACGCATCAGAGCTACAGACCGCAGACCAGACCACTCTGTCCAGCACTGTGCAATCCGCAAGAACCTGTAGCACCCTGCAGCCTCCTGGTTATGATGGCAATCAGCCACTTGGCCCTACATGCAGGCATAGGTATGTGAGGCTGGCCAGGTTACTGACTCACGGGAAGGCGCCAGCCAGGACTAGGACACAGAAGGGAAGCAGGGGACATAATAAGAAACTGGCGAGGCAGAGGTGAAGAGGCGTGGCCTCCTGGGCCAGCACCAGCAGAGCCGCAGGTCGGTGGCCTGCATTGCTCGGGGACAGCTTCTCAGCCACAAAGTGAAGACCCAGCTGCAAAATACACTGTTCAGTGTTGTGTGCAAGGTCAAGTGCCACTGGGAGTGGCTTCAGAGTGGGTTCCCCTACCTCCGCCTGGGCCCCTGCATTGGCCTAAGTCCTGTCTGTCCCTCCACCTGTACCTGCTCCCATGTCTGTACCTTGACCCAGACCCAGAGCTGGCCCAGGCCTTCCCCTTTATCCAATTGAAGGAAAGGAAAACCAGGCAGCTTTGTCCAGGGCTTGCTTTATTTTGGCAGCTCAGTGGGAAATTCAATGTGGAAAGACAGAGGGGCCAGTTAACCACTCAGGGTCTCTGTCTCTCTCTCTCTCTCTGCCCCCTCTCTCCCTTTTTTCTTGTTGTTTTCTCCTCTAAATATTAACAAGCTCAGTTTATTTATTTATTGAGGTACTGAGGATGGAACCCAGGGGTGCTTTATCACTAAGCCACATCCCTAGCCCTGTTTAATTTTTATTTTGAGACAGATTCTCGCTAAATTGCTTAGGGCCTCACTAAGTTGCTGAGGCTGGCTTTGAATTTGTCATTCTCCTGCCTCTGCCTCCCAGGCAGCTGGGATCACAGGTACGTGCCACTGGGCCTGCAAGAGCCCAGTTTAAATTGGACTCCTTTAGCTATTTTAAGCCTGCCGGACATTTTAGTGCAAGATTCAAGAACCAGTGGAGTGAGCATGTTTCTCTGTCTGACTTCCCCTTGCCAAGAGCAGGTGGGTGGCTGGGCGGCCCTGGGCTCCGTGGGTCCCCTGGAAGTAGCTGGGAGCTGGAGCCCCAGCTCACACAGCTCAGCAGAGGCTGCGGGACCTTTCTCGCTGCCTCCGCTGTTCGCTGGCAGCTCAAGTCTTGCCAAGAACCACAGCTTGACAGCTGAGGCACGTAATGAAAGCCAGCTTCCACTTCAAAATCAAGTGAGTTGGAAGGAAAATCCAGATACACAGACTATGAACTATGGTGCTGCGAAGAGCTGCAGGGACTGCCACCTGCTGCCCCCTTTTCCCGAGCCCTGGCACTCTGCCCAGCTTCCCTTCATTTCTTCCTCTGGGAACAGAAACGCCCAGGGGACCCAGGCGCGTCGTGTGACTTCCTGTGAAAGCTGTGTCCAGGTCTTCTTTTTCACAAGAGCACAGAATACTGCCGCTGGGAAAGAGGAAGGGGCAGGGCTGGAAGCACGTGGCATGTCCCTGCACGCCAGGCCTGGCAGAGCCCTAGAACTGGGCCAGCCGCAGACACTGCTGATCCACTGCCATCGGTAGGGTGCGTGTGCTGCCCTGTCTTAGAGCTGATTCCATCCCCCGTTTTCCATAAGCAGCAGGGAACGCCCAGGGACGTTCAGGACAGAACGTGGCTCCTGCCAGTTGTGGCCAGTGAGTGACTGGCACGCGGGATGTCGTCCAGTCGGGTGCCTCTCCTGCTCTGTGTGGCAGGCAGTGTGGGCACACCCCGAATGTGGCTCCCAGGCTGTTTTGTCCTTGTGGTTGTCCAGAAGAGCCACGTGGCTGCACTACAGCAGGTCCTGTGAAGCCTAACAGGGCGTCCTGACCCTGCAGGCACCCTCCCCGTGTGAAGCCCACTCCCTTCAGCCAGACCCATGCACTCTCCCTGTCCTCTCCTCGCTGCTCCTGGCTTGGGATGCTGGCCCTCCCACTCCCACACCAAAGCCAGCTGCTGGGTCTGCAGGTCTCTGCCCCAAACCTGTCACTGCAGAAGAGCTTCCCCAAGCACTCACCCCACCTAGCTTCCCACCACTCCCAGAACCTTCCTCTGTCCAGTCCAGCGCCTGCCACTGCCCATGTCCAAGGGCACGGTGAGCTCCAGGCCTGCCCTTGTACCTGAGCCTGCCCTCTAGAGCCCTGGCCATGCCTGTGCAGACGAGGCCTGCGGTCTGCCTGCCCAACTGCATTTCATCTAAACACCATCACTCCACATTCGCCAGGACAAGTCTACGCCTAGTGCCTGTCCCCTTCAGTTCACATCCGTGTCTGCATGCCTCAGGTGTGTCTTCTCCTTGGTGGAGCATGGGGATGTCAGATTGACTCCGATGAAATGGAGCTGAGGATGTCAGCTGGACTTGACGGCTGTAATTAGGGCGTGGTTTTATCTGCTTAGCTCTCAACCTTTGAGGCCTCACCCCATCATGATGCCAACGTGCTTTCTGCCTCTGTCTGGCCAAGAGCTTAACATGTCACGTGGTACAGGTTGACAACTGGAGGAGCCGTGGCTGAGAGCAGTGGTGAGTGTGTGTGGTCGCCCCTCAGGGAGGCAAAGCTGCCGTGTTTCCACCTACCCAAGGGGATGGTGCTGGACGAGACGGGGTGGACCACACTGCAGACGGTGGCCTGCTAGCCCAGCGTGGGATTTAAAAGACCAAATGCGAGAGGAGCACTGTTTTTTAAAAATAAAGCAAATTGGTTTTTATGAGCTTTGAGCAGGATCCAGGCCATGGCTCCGTGGACCGAGGCCTGCTGTTAGAACGTCCGCTCTACCTAAGAGCTCTCCGGAGGAAGTGTGTGCCACCAAGGCATGAGTAACGGGTTTAGGCACGTGTTCCTGTGGCCCTGTGGAAGCGTCTCCATAATGTTCTAATAATTGGCTCCTAAGACTTCAAGGAAAAGTGAAGTGATCCGAGCTGATGACCGTGCTCTTGCCAGAAGCCTGGGTTCTGTGGAGCCAAGAGACCGAGAGCGCGCGTCACTGCGGGACGCCTACCTACTTATGTGATTGCTCTGGAAATGCCTGTGACCGTACTCTGTTCATTCGGGTGGCTCCCAAGCTGGAGCCGCTCAGGGAACAGTGACACGAGATGACCACGTCTGTCTCTGGCATCCAAGAGTTTAGCATCTGCCAACCCCCCGGGGCCCTGCCACAGGTGGAGGGCTGTGCTGCTGGGCCCTGGGGCACAGCGTGAGGTAGAGAGCGGAAGCCTCAGGGCCGAGGCAGGGCTGGGCGAGACGCAGCCTCTCTAGTCTGGTGGAAGTGCAGACTGGAGTGCATAGAATTATGCAGCTAAATGTTGGTGAGTGCCTGGCACGCGGTAGGTATTCATTGAACATCGCCTGAATGAACAGGTGAATGACTGGTGCTTTGCAAATTCCCTGAGGCGGGTCAAAGGACTCAGGTACACCTGCCTGTGACTTGTATCCACAAGCTCACCAGTTGATGAAGTTTGTTATATTTTGGGGATATATTAGAATACATGAATAAAGGTTTACATAAATTATACAACACCTAAGTTGAAATTTTTATTTAAATTATAATTTTTTAAAAATCTACTAATTCACCAGGGAGTCCCAAATTTTTGTTTGTTTGTTTGTTTTGGAGGGATACCAGGGATCAAACTGAGGGGCACTTGACCACTGAGCCACATCCCCAGCTCTATTTTGTATTTTATTTAGAGACAGAGTGGCACTGAATTGCTTAGACCCTCACTGTTGTTGAGGCTGGCTTTGAACTCGCGATCCTCCAGCCTCAGCCTCCCGAGCTGCTGGGATTATGGGAGTGCACCACCGCACCCAGCACAAATTTGTACTTCACCAATGAGACTGATTTTGCAGTTTAGCAAGTCTTGTCAATCAATTTGCAGATAGACTGGTTTCTGCATGTGATAGACATGATCCTGAGAGTGCCTTCTCTAATTTTCTAAATTTTCATTTAAAAAATACACTAGCCATTTCATCAAAGTAATACATAGTATGAGAAATCAAATGGAATGGGTTGGGCCTGGTGGCACATGCCTATAATCCCAGCAGCTCGGGAGCCTGAGGCAGAAGGATCGCAAGTTAAAGGCCAGCCTAAGCAATTTAGCGAGGCCCTGACTCTAAATTTAAAAAATTAAAAAGAAAAGAAATGAAATGGAAAAAGTTGTAATAAAAAGCAGCAGATCCCTATCACCTGCCTCCTCCATTTGTGCCTCCTCCTCTCCAGCAAGAATTGCTTCCTGCCCTCCGGTGTCCCTCCTGGCTTCACCGTGGTTCTTCCAGATAATGGCTGTGTGCTGTTTGGCTGCTTCTGCCGTTAGGGTTCGCTTGTCTCCAGACTTCCCCTTCCTTCAGACAGAAGGACTCTTCCCTTATCTTCCCTCACGTTTGCATCCGCCTTCCCTTCCTCCAATAGAGCCCTGTTGTTATTTATTTATTTTTGGTACCAGGGACTAAACTCAGGGGCACTGCGGACACGCGCCACCGCGCCTGGCTAAGAGAGCCCTAACTCGATGTCGAGCACGTGTTCACTTGTTAACGCGGTCTAAGTGTTGCTCGCCGAGTCCAGAGCACACCGTGGCTCCCTGCCTTCTCGCCAGTCCTTACGTTTGCGTCTGTCAGCTTCTCCAGCAGCCTGGGGGTGGCGCTGGCTCCAGTCTTCCACAGGGAGAGCCTGCCAGGTGGCCTGTGGCCCGACCACCTTGCAGACTCCCTCCGGATCATTCCGTCTTTGCTCACCCACTTAGGAATGAGGCACCGCTCTCCTGCACTCTCGGGGGCCTCCTGCTCCACGCTTGAGGGCGGGTCTGCAGTGTGCCCTGCTGGTTCTGGACTAGGATTCTGAGGCACCCTCCGTCTGCTGCCCCCGCGACGTCTGGTGTTCTCTGACCCTGGTCCTTTGGACGTGAGGTTTTTCCTGAAGGATGCTTTTGGGGAGTGGAGGAGGAAACTGCAGTGTCCAGGTCCAGAGAGCAGTCTCTGGGACCAGGCAGTGGGCACAAATCCTGGCCACTTCTTGGGCTGGCCGTGCTTAACCTTTGCCACTCACTTCTGCTGTCTACAGCTGGAGTCTCACATGCAAGAACTGTGGGGTGGGTTGATACACACGAGACGTGAGCTGCTTTTGGCATAGTCCTGGGAGGCCGAGAGGCCCATGAGCATGCCCCCTCATCCCCATGTACAAGGGACGTCCCTTTGCCACTTGCTTTGCTACACATCTCACATTACACCATGGTGCTGGGCGCTTGGTCACCCTTTATCATCTGGATGTCTGTGTCCTGCAGTTTTGAAATTTTTGTCAGCAGGTGGTGGGCCTCTCAGAATGACCTGCTTCACAGGATTTCCTTGGTGACTGGAACCTGGTGATAGCTGTGAGATGTCGTGGCACATAGGTGGCGATGGCTAAAGGAGCAGGGCCGGGGGCCAGTGAGTCCCCAGCACCGCAGCTGTGCTTGGTCCTGGGCTCATCTTGTCTGTGATGCGGGATGCTGTGGGGAGCAGAGGAAGGGCGATTCCTTGCCCCTTCCCTCCAGCAGGGAAGGCTGCTGCTTCAGCAGGTGGTGAAGGCCCGGGGGCTCTCCATTGCCTCTTCTATTCAGAGTGGCTGGAGTAGCTTGAAGCAGCTGCTGAGCGAGCACAGGGAGGCACGTGGTCCTCATGCGCTGAGCTGCTTCCTGGGAAGGTGCCTCTGAGCACCAGTGCGGGGACTTAGGGCGGGTCAGAGCCTGCTGACCAGTTATTCTCTCTGTCCTGTGATTTTCTGACCCTTCTCACTCCGGCTGGCCTCCCTAGCCTGCTGAGAAACCTGTCTTCCTGTGTCAGGCTGCGCGGGCTGGGGTGGCGGCTGGGGTGGCGGCTGGGGTGGCAGCTGGGAGCAGGTTCACACTGCAGGAGGAAACAGGAGAAGTGGAACCCAGCTACCTCCACTCACAGGTGGTGAGGCCGAGGGAGGCCTGCAGAGGCACAGGCCAGGCCCTATGCAGCCAGCAGCAAAGACGGGCCTGCAGACCCGGTGCCAGGCACAGCTACTGTGGCTCAGCCACCGTCACGGTACCACAAACCCGAGATGAAAGCTTACAACGAGAACAGGCTCATTTCAGCCTATGGTTCTGGAGGTCCCAGCCCGTGAGGAAAGGACACTTGAGACGCAAGGGTGGCCACTGATGGCCTGGTTGATGCGGCTGATCTGGCTGGTGAGCAGGTGCTCCCTCCCGGAGCTGCACATCAGAGGAGGACAGCCTTCTTGGATCTAGGAGGACGCCCTAGGTCCCGGGTATCTGAGTGACTGTGCCCCTCTGGAACCTCCAAACAGGCTCTGGAGAAACCAGGACATTTATATTCTGATTCCCTAATGTCACTCTTTATTTCCCTGTTTCTTCTGGAAGTTTTCCATGGTGTTGAACCTGGCTGGATTTATTAATTCACTCAAAAGTTTTCATACAGGCCCACCACTTGCCAGGGACTGTGCAGCTTGGGGGTGAGTGGTGTGGCTGCTGCAGGAATGGGGTGCTCTAGCCAGAAGGCCATCGATCCTGTGCCAGACCCACCGTCAGAAGCACCTGCTCCTCCCTGGACCTGGTTCCACAGGGTCCTGCTCAGTTACGTCCTGAACCAATCGACTAGCTGGGGTGTGGCCCTCCACCCACTGAGTGGCTGCAATGCAGGGACAGGACGGAGGGAGAGGGCCCTGGCGCGGCCGTGATCGCACAGACCAGTGTGCATGTGCTGTGTCTCTGGCACAATGAAAGGAAGCGCAGGGGGCCGGGAGGGAGGACCAGGGAGCCCCAACTTAGATTTGAGGGGGATGAGGGGCCCTTGAGGAGATGACGTTTAAATGGATGCTGACGGGAAAGCGGGGAAACAGCCCTCAGAGGGAGGGCGAGGCTCCAGGCGGGAAGCAGCCACAGGCCTCCCCAGATCAGCCTCCTGGAAAAGGAAGGCCAAGGTCGTGGCCCTGGGTTTGCTAAGCAAGTGCGAGAGCTCCGAGTAGCAGGGTGGTACCATGTCCTTCGTGGCTGTCGGGACCACCCTCAATTCACGCCACTGCATTTGGAAGCAAAGCCCATCTCTAGAGATTAAGCCACAGGCGCACACAGTGCTCAGCACTTCCCAGGCTGAGCCGTGGCCCAGCAGGAGAGGCAGAAGGGAGAGCTGCTCACAGGCAAGGCAACGTCCACCCCTGCAGGCCCCTGGTGCCCAGGCACCTGGCTGCCCTGGGCTGGTGGTCAGATCCACACCCCCCCGCCCCGCAAAACAAGAAACCTTGCAGCTCAAGTCCCGATTCAGGATTTGAACTGGAGAAGGCCGTCTTCCTGAAGCCAAGCCATCCTGAGGACCTGGGCTGTTTTTTTAATTATTGAGGAGGACCTATTTTAGTAGCAACAGCATCTAAAAACAACCTGAAACCCTTTAAGAAAACGTAAAGCTTTCAACTGTGAAGAGTCATACGTAAGCATGTAAATGGCATAATTAGTTAGCATTCTTTTCCTGGGGGCCTCATCTTCCAGGGAAGAGAGAAACAGTAATGCCAAATAATGCCTTTTTATGGTCTCTGCACATTCAGGACGCTAATGGAAAGGCAGTTAGTTATAAAACACCATTGCAGATTCTCCTGACTTGTGCCCACTGAGGCCTGTGGGGACTTGGAGACGCATCCTGTCACTGCACTTGCGAGCGTTACTGGGTGCTCACCTCCCGCGGGCGCCTCCAGGTGCTGGGCACTCTGCCCCTGTTTCCACTTGGCCCAGCGTCTGCCCTGCTGCCTCCAGCTGAGTGCGCTGGAGGAGTTCGTCTGTGTCCAGCGCTGTCTTCGTCTAGAGACTTCATTGGAACACGTCCGTGGTATTGGTGGACAGATTCTGAGACAGGAAGGACCGAGAGTCAGGAGCACAGGTGGTGGGACCAGCCGCGAGGTCCCCACCACGCTTCCCCGCCCTGCTCTGGTAGGTGCCAGGAACCTGCCTCCTGTGGCCCGGCACCCTTCTCCCCTGCGGGCCCGCCTGTGCTGGGTGCCCTGTGCGTCTGCCGCCCTCCCTGGGCTCCCAGCCAACTTGACTCCCCCGCTGGGGGTGCCACCACACCTGCCCTCCAGGTGCAGGGTCAGTGGCAGTCAGGCTGCGTTCCCTTTGGTGCTCAGGTGGCGGCTGGAGCTGAGCCAGGCAGTGCGGCCAGTTGGCTCTCAGTCTGCGAGCGTGAGAGACTCGAAGCCTCTGGAAACCCAGTGAAGGGTTTTGTGGCTTCCGGTGAATGAACTGCGTTCTGGTTCTGAGACTCCAGAGTCCCAGGCAGAGCCGTCGCCCTACTTTGCTTTTAGCTACAGACTTGGTCGCCTTCTCTTGAGGCCTACCTTTGCCATCCTCTGTCACGCGCCTGGCGGGGGTGGGCGTCGCTGGGTCTCTGCATCCTGCGGGCCTCAGTCAGCTTGCTGTGGTGTGCCTCTCCTTCCACACTCGCCCCAGGTGGCTCAGGCTGAGGACTCTCTGGGTAGGAATCTCACCCTGAAGCGTCCCGCCAGGCGTGGGTGGTGAATTCCGAGCTTCTGCCTGAACTGAACTCCATTGCCGCGTGCATTTCTGGGATGAATGAATTCTTATGAAAAACCTGGTTTTGTTCCCATGGTCTGCAGTGAGTCCTCGTAGGCTGCACGGGACCATGCCTCTCCACGGGCACCAGCCAGGCCCCACCCACTGGAGAAGGTCATTTTCTGAACGTAAATGTGACAAGTTCTGGAAGAACTGAGACACTCCCTCAGACAGACAGCCCAGTGGCTCTTCAGCAATGAGCCTCCCAAACGTTGCCTTTAATGCACATGTTTTTCTAACAGCCCTGCCGATAAGGTTCAGCTATGTTTCTCTTTTTCACTTTTGTTTTTGCAGAAATCTCGCCAAGGTTGTCTGAATTGGTGACATAAGCTGAAGGACCTCTGTAAATGGATTTTATAAGCAGGCTGAATTGCCTCTGATGTGCTGGCCTCAGCCTGACACTGTCCATCTCTTACAGATTGGAAATCAGAAAAAAGTAATTTTGTATAGAAAGAAACCTAACTGTAATTGAGGGGACCTTTAGAAAGATTAAAATAGGAAATGTTTGATATGATGTAGTTAGACAGCTTCTTGTTTTGTAATCAAAAAGCAATTCCAAGGAGTGCTTTCTGTTTCTTGGTTTTTGTTTTTTGGGGTCCATTTTAAGTATCTATATTTAAGTAAATCATTAAGTTTAAGTGTCCAGAATTTCCCAAAACACTAAGACAACAAATAACATTTACTTAACCCCAGCTCCATCCCAGGCATCCACTAGGTACTTGAAGTACTAAACCAAGTAAGATAGTCTCTGCCTTTAGCACAAAGTCCAGTGGAGGTGGATATTCTCTTGGGCTGTGACGGGGCTGCAGTTGTGGGCTTGGCCTTCACAGGGATGGCACAGGGAACGGCGTACTTCACCTGATGCTAGAAGCACTATGCACAGATGTGCCAGGTGCCCGGCAGGTGCCTGGTGGGGGCTGGGTCCACGGCAGCCTGGAAAAGTGCCCCAGGTGGGGAAGTGGCGGGGGTCCACCTGGGAGCAGGCAGATGGGGTGTGTTGATTGTAAAGGATTTAAAGACAGTCGTGAAGCCAATTGAAAGTTTCCCCTTCACTACCCCCGTGAGCTGGCAGTTCTAATAGCGTCAGCTCTGAGCCCTGCTCCCTCTGGAATAGACGGTTTGGATGCCCTGCCCTGCATCCCTGGAGATGCCACACTGGGAGCAAGGGCAGGTCCTGAAATCCCAAGAAGACACAGTCCAGGGCCTGCAGGAGTAGGAGCTTCTCCAGCAGGAGAGTCTGAGAGGCCTTCAGGAGCCCCGGGCCACAGGAGGCATTGAGGCATCATGCTTGGGCTGTGCGGGCAGCAGTGGGTGGCAGCAACCACCACGTGCCGACGTGGGAAGGAGCTGTCTGGTGCTCACCTCTCTCTGGACAGGAGCCAGGCCTAGAGAGTTCACAGATCTAACCCTGAACGGTGAGCCGAAGGCCTTAGAGGCAGCCGGGAGCACAAGAGCAGGCCCTAGGAGGAAGAGAGGAAGGGGGCACGTGTCTGTGCCATGCCTCCTTCTCTACAGAGGCTGCTGAGAGGGAAGCGCAGGTCGTGAGTGTGCTCTGTGCACCGGACCAAGGACCCACGCAAAGACGCAGGGTGGAAGGCTCTCAGCCGGCAGGAGGAACAGCCAGGCAGCCAGCCCCGAAGAACTCGCGCACAGACACGCATATCCCAGGGGTCAGGGCTCACGGAAGACCCGAAGGTCCCCGGCCCCGTGGTCAGGGAGATGTGAAGGGGCACCACCGTGCAATCACGCGCAGCACCACAGGGTGTCTGACAGGAACGCGGGACAAGCGGAGGGACTGCTTGTGGGAGTGCAGACGGGCTCAGTGACCTGGGAAATGGGTCCGCATTAGCCACGGAAGCCTGCTGACCTCGCGGTTCCACGCCCAGAGGTGAGCAGGCAGGTTCACCAAGACATGGGAGCAGGCTCCCAGAAGCACGCCCTTCAGAGAGGACGCTGGACCCTAGCCAAGTGCCCATCAACAGTAGTGGACGCATCAGCAGATGGCTATGCGAGGGGGACGCATGTCGTGAGCAGTGCAGGAAGCCCAGATGCCGTCACACAGCCAACAGCGGTGCGGGGCTGGGCCGCGGTTGTGCAGGAGCCGTGAGGCTGGCAGGTGGGGGCTTTGGGTGTTTCCTGGCCTAGAGCCAGGGATGGAGTCCTTCCCCGTGGAGCTGGGCTGCGGTGGAGGACAGGCAGTGACCAAACTCAACCCATAAACAAAGATGTCAGATGGGGATATGGTGTAGGAAGAAGAGCGAGGGGGGTAAAGAAGGGGTGGAGCCCGAGGCTGTTTCAGAGGGTGGCCAGAGTCCCACAGGGACAGACCTTGAGCAGGGACCTGCACAGTGAGGGAGGGAGCCCTCGAAACTGTGTGTGTGTGTGGGGGGGTTCTGGGCCGAGCAAGCAGCGGGCATCACGCCCTTCAGCAAGACCAGGCTGCAGGCTTGCTTCTCAGGGAGCTGCTATGCCCGCAGGCTGGACGAGCGTGGACAGTGCTTGGAAATGACGGGAGACCAGACATGGAATCATGGTAGAGCAGCCAGGTAGGTGACCCAGGGACCAGCGTCCTGGTGGTCAGGAGGCCGGGGCATCTCGCCACACGCTATTCTGAGCGGGTGTAGCTGCAAAGTCACAGGGCAAAAGTTTCTGCAGGAAGTAGGTGATGTGGATATGGGAGAGTCAGATATTGACAAGCTGTTCAAGAAGCTTGGCTGTGCAGAGAGGGAAGTGAGTTCTCAGAGTAGGTGCAGTGTCCCCGCACGGAGGGCTGGGAAGGGCCACCAGGCCTTGGCACTGACTGCCTGGCAGAGGCGGGAGCTTGGGATCCAGCGCAGCACTGAGGCTCAGCCTCCGGAGGAGCAGCTGGCTGTGTCTGCAGGTGCGTTTTCTCCAGGGCGGGTGAGGGGAGCCAGTCTGCCCCTCATAGATGCCATTTTCTCTAGGAAGAAGAGGTCATGGTCGTGTGCTTGGGGTAATAGGAGAGGGATCTTGAATATTCGTTTTCTTACTTTTCATATACTTTCACAAAAGATCAAAAAACTTTGATCCATGTGTAAAACGTAGGACCTTAACTTTCATTTATTATGTATCAAAATTCATTTCATTGTGAAATAACATGTCTCCAAATCTGCCCCGGGAACATCACCCATTAAGGAGCCTAGAGTTGAATTCTGACCCGGCATCCTTCCCCTGAACCCACTTCTCCCCTCTCGTGGTCACGGGGACTTCTCTCTTTCCCCTGCCGCCCTCAGGTGTCCTTCTGCTTCCCCGGCTGGGTGTGGGTATGCGTTCTCTTCCTTTATTTCCCATGTGGCCGAAACCCCGCTCTGCCCAGTCTCCCTGTTCCTGTCCCATTCTGACCAGTTCTTTCAAATGAGATTTCTGGAACCGAACCTCTCTTTACATTTTTATCCACAAAGGTAGGTTTTGAGTTAGAGACAATACCTTCTTATGTAGAAAACAAGCTTCGGATGAGGAAGGTGCGTGGCCAGTGTCCGTTGCTTCCTGAGGTTCTGTACATGCAGCCCTGGTGGAGTCACCTGGCACTAGGTGACTTGTCCTCTGACGCAGGGTAAGGACCCCAGGGACAGCTGCTCTGGGAACGTGGGCTTCTCCCTCACAAGGCATTCTTGTGCAAGCCCACAGGATGCAAACTGTGTCCCAACTACGTGTCTTCTCCCCACCCTAGGACCTCTCTATACTGCACTCTCCCTGGACACAGCGTTCACCCTTAGCCACTGAGAACGTACCTCCAGGGAGTGATGGAGTCGCTGTCCCCTTGGCTGATTCAGACTCTGAGCTGCTGAGGAGAGGGTGGAGCTCCAGAAGGCTTCTGTGCCTCTGTGCTGGTGTTTGGGGACAGGGGCAGCCTCCTGGTTTCTGGCAGATGTAAAGTGTGTGTCGGGAGGGATGTCCACCTTGGGGCCCTGGGCCTGGACTGCTGTAGTGGGAGCAGCCCTGGCACAGGAGGCTGGGAGGAGGTGACCCCACCCCAATAACATACATGGCCCAGGAAGTCTGTGCTGACCAGTGGGACCAGCGCCGCTCCTCCCCAGAGAGAGCAGCGAGTGAGGCCTACAAGAGGTGCAGCCAGTGCGGATCCGCCCCCAGCACCCACCAGGGGCATAGGGAGCAGGACCCTTTCCCCAGCAGCCCTCTTGGGGTACCCATGGGACACAGAAAGCTGAGGCTCCGGAACACAAGGGAACAGTCTGAGGTCACATGCTAGTGGTTGGTAGAGACGGTGCTGAGCTGGGTGGGCCTGACTTCAAGCCTCGGCCCTCACAGGAATGATGTCGGGAAGGCTCGGCAAAGTGCAGCAGGTCCCAGTGCTAGGGACTTGGGAGCTCGCTTGCTCCTGTTTGGTGCATTGCCCAAAGATTTGATCGTGGACTTAAGGATGAGAGAGACAGAGACAGAGAGAAGATCTCAGAAACTGCCAGGCCCCAGCAGTCACCCGAGACATGAAAGGAGACAGAGGTGCCTTCAGGCTCTGCAGGCTGTGCTCCCAGCCTTGCTCAGCCAAGGACTCAATTCTCGGCCCCTGGCCCTGCTGGTCCTCGCCTTGCGGACTGGAGGCTGACCTGCGCCTTGTCACCCAGGAGCCATGGGGAAGCAAAGCTGAGTGCTGTGCCCGAAGGGGGGGTAGCTGTGCCCTCACCAGTCGGCGGAACTGAAGGGGATGTTACTTGTCGTTATCTGCACTTATGCAAAAGCACTTTGATCAGAGACTGTTCTAAGTGGTTTTTGTATTTCTTTTCAGATGTCGCCCATTTAATGTGGTTTGAAAGACTCTATGTTTGGCTTCAGTGTTTTGAAAAATATGTCTTGTACCCAGCAATAATTCTGAATGCCCTCACTATCGATGCCTTTTCAATAAGCAATTACCGGAGACTTGGTACCCAGTAAGTGGATCATGGTTTATTCTCATAACGATTTGGGTCACATGTTTTCAGAACCTAGTGAGTATTCCTTAAACAGGCTGTGGAGGAAACCAACTTGCACCTATCCATGACTTTATGCGTTAAAAGCCCTGGTGGTCTTTTACTCAAATCCACAGTGTAGACGGTCACTGTAGAGTGACTGGGGTGCAAATGAAGTCAGATCTGCTTGCAGCGATGTTCTGAGCAAGTGTCAGTAGATTTGAAAACCATCCTGCAAAGCTTAACCAGCAAGGCTAATAAGACGAGGAAGCCCAGTGTGAGCCTGGGACTCCTGGAGTGTCCAGCACTGTGCCTGGAGCTTCATGAGCTGCTTCCTGTCACTTCACTTGCCGATGTTCTTCCATGTTGTGCTGGGGGAGGGAAATTGATCACTGTCACTGCGCTCTGCATTTATCAAGAGAAGGGTCACAGTTTAAGACTGTAGTGCAGGAGACCTCACACTGTCACGATGCCTGTGTTTCTGCAGATCATTAACAATGTAGAGTTGAGTCTTTCATCTCACATATTAAAATTAATTCTTAATTTGCAAATGGAAATCTGCTTGATAATTTGCAGATTTGTCATTCTGACAAAAGGTGAGAGCTGCTGGTCAAATATGTTATTAGAGAAGGAAGATGAGGATGATCCCTCCCCAGGTTTGCCCCTCAGTCACGCTGCTCAAACACTGCGTTCCAAGGTCAACCCCACTGCATGATCCCAAGCACACTAATTCAGACCTGTTCTCCTTCGAGGGGCATGACAGGAGCACAGGAATTAGTATCTGTCGAACACCGAGCTAGTTGAAAGGCAAGCTGAGACCCTCTGGACTTGGCGTGGCCTCAGTCACACAAAGCAGATGCTAACTGGACGATTCCATGGCCTTTCCTTCTTTAGTGGACTCTGTCTTCTTTCCATTCCAGATCTGTTTTGATTAGACCAGGGCAAGAATTCAGTGCCCCTTGGTACTTAAAATCCTCTACTGCAAACCCCAGAATGAAACCTACACTGGGTGAGAGAGCAGTGGACCCCAGGCCCGCGGCCTAGTTGAGATGGGGCTGCGTGCAGGAAGCAGCTCTGCTCTGGAGCACCACGTGTGTTGCTTGTAGGACGGCCCCTGGGCACAGCCCGGGATCCTGGCACAGTCAAAGCCAGGGTGCCAAAGTGGGAACAGTGCTGCCCTGGGGCAATGTGTCAGTGAGGAGGGCTTCTCCCGTTCCTCTTGAGGACAGGGACCTTGTGCTGGCCTGGAGGTGCAGGCCAAGCCGTAGAGAAGGCAGGTGCAAGGGCTGGGACTCCCGTGGGTCAAATAAACAGCTCCAGGTGCAGCCTACAGCCACGCCCCTCTCTGTGCCCTGTCATGTTGTCCCAGACACTACGGTCAGGAAGAAGTCCCTTACCAGTACGCCTCTGAATATTCTCAGCTCCCAGAGGAAGGCGTCCAAAGTACTTTCCTCAGAACCCAAAGCTGATGATTCTTTTCTATTCCTGATATGTCCATTCAAAGAATTAAAGACAGAAGAAGATTTCAGGCTCCCTGTCAGACCAGCTGCTCCCAGAAGAGTGTGAGGCCTTTTTCAGAGTATTTAGGCGCAGCCTCTCCCTGCCTTTGTGAGCTCCACTGCCCTCGTCAGAGAACCCCTCGACAGCAATGCCAACTCCCCAGAAAGTGTTAGAGGGGTGGGTGGTGGAAGCTGGGGTGGTGAGCGTACAAGTGTGTGATCTGTGAAGCCTTGCCAGGCATTTCCCCTTCCCAGCCTGGGCTCTGGTGCTCTGCGTCTGTCCCGAGCCAGTGTTCACTGATGGCTATCTATAAAACCGCACCGAAGCATACGATAGCCTGCGTGCCATTACCAGGCAATGTTGTAAAGCCCTAGACATCAGTCCCGAATCTCCCATGATCATAACCAGTCACCATTAGTAAACATGAAATGAGTCCTCCACCAAACCATGCTCTCAGAAAACAGAAAGTTAGATTTTTCCCTCATTTAGATTTTGCCTGAATCCCTGATCTCCCTTGAAAACCAAAGTAACCGTAGTCCTCAGCTACCTCAGCCCTGGGCCTCGGAGGGCTCCGCTGTCCCACAGGACTTTTGCCAAGGGTGACTGGAGCCGAGTTGTGTTTTCCTAGGTTGTCACCATGGCATCAGGGTCCCCGGCAGAGGAAGGCAGGCTGCGGGCAACATGCACCCCACTGCAGGACGGAGGCTGTGTCCAGGACATGGAAAGCCAGGTCCACACCCAACCTCCTACACCCTGGGTAGAGGGGAAGCAGCCTCGGTCACAGCCCTAGGATGAACGTGGGCCGAAGATTAGGTTGAGACACATGGAATTGCCAACATTAGATCTTTTTGATGATTAAAAAAAAAAAAACTTTGCACAACACCACCTTTGTAAAAAAATATTTTTAATCGACATGTGGTAATTGTACTTATTTATGGGTACAGTGTGGTATTTAACACATGTGTACCATGTGTAGTGATCAGATCAGGATCACTGGAATATCTATCCCCTCTGACATTTTTCTTTTTTTGCACTGGGAACATTCAAATTCCCCTCTAATAGCTATTTTGAAGTATTGGATTAATTGATGTCGATCATGCTTACCACTGGAAAGCATTTCCAAAATGACCTCCAGGGAAGGGGCTTGTATGCCACTAAGGTCCTAGGCCCAGGACTCCGCTGGGCTTAGAGAATGAAGCACGGCCCCGGTGCCTGGTACGTAGCCGGAGTGGGAACCCTGTCTCTCAGGGGTGGCCATTCTCTGGCGCTACCCCTGTCTCCTCCAGTTTCCATGGGGCGTGTTACTATTGGCGGGGAGCTATTGGCACAGCCTCTCTGGGGGGCTGTACTGTTCCCGTCTCCTGCCTCCCAGTTGCTGGCTTGCTGCTTGTTTTTGCCACAACCCCTGGGGCCGGGGAGGGTCACGCACACTGCACATACTCTCCCACCCCCACTGGTAGATCTGATTCCCTGGGCGAGAGGGCGTCCAAGAGTTGAGTCCTCAGAGCCAAGCCTGGCAGGGACCTCCTCTGCCTACCTCTGCTCCTCTGAGCTCCTCACATGATCAGCCCTGCCCTGGGGAGAAGTCACCAGGGTGACAGACAGGCCGAACGCCCCTGGAGCTGCTGGGTAGGAATGCAGTGGCCTTCCCACGACACTGGGCCGTCCTCCACCCAGAGCTGCTGCTGCTGCCGCTGCTGAGCTGCTCTTTCCATCAGATCTTCTGACAGCGAGGCACAGCTGAGGGACCCTCGCCCAGGTTGTCTCCCCACTGGGCACCAGCTCTGCCTGGAACTCCCCTCAGCCCTGCAGCGCTCCTTCAGAGGCGCCCAGAGGACCTCTGTGTCCTTGCAGAAGAACACAAGGTGGGCAGGGGAGGCCTGCAGGGGCAGAGACAGTGTGCCAGGGTCACGCAGGGCACAGGGTCACTCAGGGTGGCATCCACCCTGGCTCACTCCCATGAGTCCTCAGCCAGGCACTCATGCCCAGGGAGCCCTTTCATCTCTGGTGGGAGGTGCAGCCCCCGGGAGGCACCTGGCAGCTAGGGCCATGACTGACCACAGGCCCCCCTTCCTTTCCCACAGCTGGGACATTTTCCTGATGATCGTCGCGGGCATGAAGCTGCTGCGCACGTCCTTCTGCAACCCGGTTCACCAGTTCCTGCACCTGAGCTTCACTGTCATCTTTTTCCACTTCGACTACAAAGATATTTCAGAGAGCTTCCTGCTGGATTTCTTCATGGTGTCCATTGTGTTCAGCAAGGCAAGTAAATGGATGGTGGCGTTCTTGACCTTGGAAAGGGCGTTTCTCACCAAACAGCTAAGAGCTGAAAGCGTGTTCTTTATAGAAAGTTTATAGAGGGAAATGAAATTGAGTTACATGTGTGTGTTACACTCTGTGGCCACGTGGGGGAAATCCTCTGTGGAAGACAGGCGTGCCCGGCAGCTTGCTGAAAATCACTGGTTGACACGGGTCAGCCATCAATGTGGCTTGGCGTTTCATGACCTTTGTGTCTATTAGCAGGCTCATCACAGAGTTTCCTTGGGTTTTAAAATGCTTCAATTTCAATTAAAGATTATTTATTTATTTTGCCCCTTGAGGTCCAGCTGGAGAGCTGGGGTCCCCCAGTGGGACCCTTGGGTTGTGTTTGGCTGCATGTCTGCTCAGGATGAGTTCACCTCTTGCAAATTCCAAGGGGCAGGGTGCAGTCCTCCTGGAATACCAGGCAAAGCCGTGAGCCTGGCGCCAGTGCTCCACGCAGGAAGGACCACACACCTGGTTCCTGGGAGTTCCTCCAGGCCCCAGTGGAGCCTGAGCGCTGTAACGAGCCACGCAGGGAAAAGCAGGGCAGGCATGGGAACAGCTCCTGGCGACGGACCCTGGCAGCCCTTCTGTCACGTGTGTACTCTGTGTAACATGGCAGCCACGGCTTCCGCCCGGACCACCATGGGTGCCTCAGCCTGTTGCTGGACTGTTTCAGATGTTAGGAGCCTTTCCTGGGGTCTCTGTGAAGCAGCTGTGTTGATCCTTGTTCCTCCCAACTCCATCTTTCCTCTTTTCTTAAGTAACAAAGAAATGAGAACTCTGCTATGGTGTGAGAGCAGCCGCCAGGTGGCCGTCCTCAGCTCCCCTGCGGCCCCCAGGTGGCCGTCCTCAGCGCCCCTGCGGCCCCCAGGTGGCCATCCTCAGCTCCCCTGCGGCCCCCAGGTGGCCATCCTCAGCTCCCCTGTGGCCCCCAGGTGGCCGTCCTCAGCTCCCCTGTGGCCCCCAGGTGGCTGTCCTCAGCTCCCCTGTGGCCCCCAGGTGGCCGTCCTCAGCTCCCCTGTGGCCCCCAGGTGGCCGTCCTCAGCTCCCCCACGGCCCCCAGGTGGCCGTCCTCAGCCCCCCTGTGGCTGTGAAGATTCCCTTGTGCTGGCTGAGCTGCGTTTTCAGGCTCCTGAGTCCTTGCCTGCGGCCTCTCCCGTTGGCCCCAGTTTCCACACTTCCTTCCAGACCCGGGCCTTGTCTGCCGAGGCCACAGGCATTGTGTCCTGTTCATATGAATTGTCCTGGTTCTGGTCAATTTGTGACCCTGTCGTGACTGTTCCGATGCAGGCTTCCACGTTCTCTTATGCATCATTAGCACAAAGTCCCGTGTCTCACACAGGAGCTGGGAAGCCCTTCCCTAGGACCTGTTGTGCTCGCGTGACGCTGTGCTACGTGATTTTACTGCTGGCAGTGCCGGGAGCTCAGCCTCGGTGCCGTGTGCCCGAGGGACTCAGGGTCTGACTCGGGCGGTGCACATTTCCACACGTGAGAGGCTCCTGTCTGAACCTCGGTTTGCTGTAAATGGAGCTCATGGCGCAGTCTCACCTGGATTTGGGCAGGGTCCATTCCCGTCACTCAGAGGGAGGTTTTAAAGTGGAGCGTGAGGCAGGGCAGGATGTCATTGCCACTGTAGATAGAAAAGGACAGAGAGCTGGGGTGTGGGGGTGGCTGCCCGGGGACTGTCCCATCCACACCACGCTGTGCAAGAGGTGGCTCCACGAGGCTCCCCAGCTGTGGCAGGAACGGAGGTTTTGCTGGCTGGGCTCTGCAGGTTTTCCCCACCAGCTGCCTGCTGCTCAGCCGGGGGCCAGCATGCCGCTGCCGGAAATGAGGCCCAGGGCTCGTGTCAGGTTGAGGAGCCTGTGAGGGGTGCAGAAAGGCACACGCCAGCTCATCCACAGCATTCACGGGGACACTCAGCCCTGCCCTGTGCAGGGCAAGGAGGTAGGACCCGACAGAGCATGGCCTGAACTAAAGCCATAAAATCCTAGTTGTTCTGAGCATTGACTTGACTTTGCCAGAATCACTTTGAAGCATCAATTAAAATACTAATACCCTCAGACCAACCCAAGTAGCGGCTTCCTATTTCCTCTGATTGAGGTAGTATTAGCAAACGTGATTCCAATAACCTGCTTCTAGGCTGGGATAATGGCTGTGTCTAAAAAGAAAGGAAAGGGAGCAGAGTGAGACAAAAGCCAGAAGAGGCGCTGGGCACAGCCTGGGGGCCTGCGTCCCCCTGCGCCCTCCGTGCCCAGACGCCTGCTCGCTGCTCACCTCCAGAGGGCAACAGCGAGCCACCTGGAGGAGACAGCTCTTCTTCCTTGACAGCATGAAGACAGTTCAGGAGACAGCGCGCTTGTGATGTGACGGGGCGGCCAAGCAGGAGGAGCCAGCAAGTGCCCCTGTGAGGCGGGCCTGCAGGCCCCGGGGTGCCCCCTCCCCTCCGTTGACCTGCCTGCTGACAAGTCCCCCTTCAGTGAGTCCTAGAGACTGTCTGGAAGCTCCCAGGCTGGGTTCGGAGGCCGCCCTGCTCTCGGGGTTTCTCACTGCAGGACGAGAGACTTCACCGGTCCAGTCCTCTCTCCAGGGCCCCGTGTGACGGTCCTCTCCCCTGACCATCGCAGCTGTCCCTCCGCCTGCAAGCCCTGCTCCCCCCACACAGAGCTGATGTTAGGTGGCGCCCCTGCCCCCCACAGAGGGCTGTGAGATCAGGAAGACACGTGGGGTGGCGTCCAGCTTACTGTGAGGGAAGGAGCTGCCCACATACGGGGCTCGCACCATTACAAGTCAGTTGCCCTGAATCTGTCAGGCGTCACAGGATGAGAGAGGAGAGGAGTGACCTGAGGGCTGGTCTGCAGGGTGGGCTCAAAGCAACGGGCCAGGGAAGGGAACCGACGGCCTCCAGAGGACCAGGCCTGCCTGTGTCCCCAGACCCTCTGACGTCTGGAAGATGAGGATTGCCGCCCATCTCCTGAGTGGGCTGGAGCTGGTGGAACATGGGACATGGTGAGTTCTGGAACCAGAGTCCACGGGACAGAGCAGTGTGCAGCGCACACATCGGCACCACGGGGGAGGGGCCCGGGAAAGAAGGGCCCACCCGCCCATCCTGCAGCCACGGCTCCCCAGCCACACACCTGCGTGCCCACGGCTGTGGGAAGTGGGGCCGTCCTTCCCACTCCCGGGCCCTTCCCGCTGTGCCCCTCCTCTGTGCCCCTAGTCATTGCGTCCCTTCAGGACCCCAGAGCACACTGGCAGCCGTTCTGGTGTGCCAGGTCTTTGGGGCACAGTGAGGCGTGGCGTGCCTAGTTGCTAGGAATATTCACTGTGACGGGGTGGCCGGGCCCTCGACGCTCTCCCTCTCACCCGAGGATGTCCTTGGAGGCCAGTCTGTGTGGAGAATCTCAGTAACTCTCACTGTAGCAGGATGTGCAGGCCTGGCCGGAGAAAGTTCTGCCATGGTGGCTCTGCAGCTTTTTCTTTTTCCTTTTTGTACCATGGATTGAACTCGGGCACTCAACCACTGAGCCACATCCAGCCCTATCTTGCGTTTTATGTAGAGACAGGGTCTCACTGAGTTGCTAGTGCTTCACCAGTGCTGAGGCTGGCTTTGAACTCGCGATCCTCCTGCCCCAGCCTCCGGAGCTGCTGGGATCACAGGTGTGCACCGCTGTGCCGGCTCCGGCAGTATGTTCACAGTGCCTCAAACATGAAGTTGTACAGGCTGTGAGTTCTATATGGGGGCCGTGCTTGTGCCAGTCAGGAAGCCAGAGTTCACGGGTGAGGCTGTTTCTGTGGGATCACTGTGAACACTGGCTCCAGAGCCGCGATGAGGACACGGGCTGGAAGACCAGGCCTGGCGCCTGCTATGTGACATACTCTCTAAATGGCATTTCCCTCATTTTGTGAATGCAGGTGGGTTGTTTTGAGTTGAAATGGAGCTACTTTTATTTTGTACGTTTTGGTACCAGGAAATGAACCCAGGGGCAGTTAACCACTGAGCCACATCCCCAGCCCTTTTTATTTTTTATTTTGGGACAAGGTCTTACTGAGTTGCTGATAGAGCTACTTTAAAAAAAAAAAACACTTACTTTTCAACAGTATTTGTTCAAAATTCCTTGTTCAGAAAAGCAAGTGTTGTTGGTTCAATGGACTTGCTGCGAGCCAGGCATCGCACGAGCCCGGAGGTCACTGGTGGCAAGAGTGCAGGTCCTTACTTGGCGCTGACCCCAGGCCAGGCCCGTTTCGAATGCTGCGCAGACTGACTTGCTCCATGCGCACACCACCCCGGTGAGTGGTGCTCCTCTCCTTACAGCCAGGGAAACTGAGGCACAGAAATTGAGTGAGTTGCTGGAAGTTCTCTCAGCCGTAAAATGGAAGCGCAGGCCATCTGGCTGAGTCCATGTGTTCTGAGGCAGCCTGGGGAGCCCAGGAAGGAGAGTGACAGGGCAGCTCCTCGTGGTGAAGCATGCTGGGGGCGGTGAGGCTGCAGGAATACCCAGGGAGCACTTGGAAGTGGTACTGGTCCAACTGGGGGGACCTGGGTGCCAGGTTGTCACCTGGGGCCGTGAAGGTGGGAAGAGTGAGTTACCAGAGGACGCGGTGCATGGAGGGCACAGAGCCAGAGCTTGGCGCGTTCGGGGGGCTGTGAGATGCGGGCGGCATGGAAACCTGGGGCAGGCAGGGCAAGGTGCGGCGGGGTGGCGTGGTGAGCCCTGGAGCACAGGAGGCAGGCGCAGCAGGACCAGGCTTAGAAATGTCCCTATGGTGGTGAGAGAAAGCCAGAGGCCAGGACTGGTAGAAAGCGTGGCCGCAGTCCAGGCAGCTCAGGACGGGCTCGAACGGAGGGGGCAGAGTGGCAGGAGGCGGAGGGCGGATCCACATGGCACTCAAGAGGCAGCGTGGGTACCACTGTGACCGCGTGGGTCCCGGCCAGTGGTGGGCAGAGGAGGAAGCCCCAGCCAGGAGGCCGTCACAGAGCCAGGTGAGAGGCAGCCTCCGCCCAACCAGGAAATGAGAGGGAGAAAGGGGTGTTGATTCTAGACGGCGGGAAGAAGGGATGAGCACCAAAATCAAAACCAGGAGAGCAGCCTCCTGCCCCCTTACTCTTCATCTTCACATGAGCAGTTCCTAAGTGTCTGCTCATGCTGACGAAGGTGGGGAAGCAATGGGAAGTGCCGAGGGGGTGTTTGGACACGCCCTGCTCCCAGCCTCCCTCTTCCTGCTGATGGCCCTCGCGCTCTTGGCGCGCATCCCTCGTGAGCACACGCGGGAGCCCAGCATGCCCATAGCTGCCCTCTTCCCACGTCTTTTACTTCCATTTATTGGCATTCAGTTACGCCTTGGAGGACTTGTGTGCGGTGGTGCGGTGACGCTGCCTCTCCTGGTGACCCAGGCAGCACCAGCCTGCGCGTAACTTAACTAGTCACCCTTATTAATAGGCATTTAATTTGTTTTCAAGCTTTTCTGCGGTGATTAGGGCCTCTGTGGTCACAAACCACAGAAACCCAGAGGAAACTGGCTTAATGAAAATAGGGAATCGACCAGCGCACGTACTGAGTGACCCAGAGGCCCGCATGGCGGCACTGAGGTCCTGCTTGTTTCTTCTCCTGCCATCTGCTGGTGTCCTCCTCAGACAGGCTTCTGCGCAGAGTGGAGCCCTGGCCACCAGCAGCTCCAGCCGCACTCCTGCAGCTGAGGCCCCGGAAGGGAGCATCTTTCCTGCAGTTCCAGCCACCGTCCTGGGCGCGTCCTACCGACTTCTTCCGTGTTCCCTCATGAGTCAGTATGGAGGCCGGAGACCGCAGGTCCCCCGGCCCAGGCTGGGACCTAACCAGACGGGGCCTGGCAGGAGGCAGATGGGAGTGGCACGTGGTCCCTGCTCCTGACTCCCCAGAAGGCCACAGATAGTGTGCTGGTACGTGCGGTTCAGAAGCACAGACTCCTGTGGCTGGCCCACCAGGCCAACAGAGTGAACGCGAAGGTCTCGGGCGAGGACCAGGAGACACCCTGCTTCAGACAAGGAAGCTCCAGCAGCAGGCAGAGGGGGAAATGCAGTCCAGGGACTGAGAGGAAGCAACCGGAAGCCAGACCAAGCACAGGACAGTGTGAAGGACGGGTTTCAAGAAAGGGGGGCCAGCACAGGCCAAGGCTGAGAAGTGGCCAAGACTGAGAAGTAGCCACTGGATCCAGGAACAGAGAGGTCACGGCGAGCTAGAGGGCACAGGGGCTGGCTCTGTTGATATTGGCTCTTCAAGGCAGGGACCTTGGGGTATTCTCTTTGGAATGCTCAGTGCCTTGGAATGGCCAGCTGTCCATATCTACTGGTGGATGATGGAGCATACTCGATGACCTCAGGTCAATGTACACAAACGTGGGCCTTTGGGGAGCTCCATAACGGACTCATCAGTGACTCTGCCTTCATAGAAGCTCCACGTGCACAAGCACTTTGAAGCTTCACTGGCTGAGAAGAGGTGACCAGCTTTGGACACGATGCTCGAGTCACAGATGAAAGATTTCGTCTGCCACCCCTGCCAGAGTGCACACACAGCCAGGCACAGGCGATGTGGAGGCCGGTGCTCGATGCTCACATAACGACACCATCTCTGGAGTCAAAACCAGCGTTGGCAGGTGTAATGTAAGAATTGAGTTCTTGGGCATCCCCAGCCGGGGAATCTGAATGACAGCTGCCTCCCCCGGGGCTCCTGGCCTTAGTGGGCTTCCTCTGCCTTCCAGAAGGCGACATCTGCAGCCGCCTCCTCCACAGGGTCCTGCCGTGGCTGACTCTCACTATGGCTGTGGCATCGCCCGTTGTCCTGCGCCTTCCTTTTCCACTCAGCCTCGTTCCCTTCCCCTCGCCGTGCTGAAGAACAGACTCGTCAGGGTATTGATCTTTTCACAACCTGGAGTCCCTGGGAGGGTCGTCTCAGCTGCTCAGCTGCGCAGTCTTAACCCCAGCCCCCGAGGCCTGGCACACGCCTCGTGCCCACAGCGTCCCATCGTCAAGGAACGAGCATCTGCTCTGACGGAGGTTCAGCTGTCTGCCGCTTTCCAGGGAATGAGTCTGGGTCATGCGCTGGCAGTTTGGAAAGCCCAGGTAAAAAGGAGATAGAAGAGAACAGCAATGAGAGCCAGTGCGCAGAGACGTCAGGTCCAGCCTAACTTGGAGGGTGTTGCCTGGCCAATGGTACAGCAAATTAAGCAAGAAATACGGCAAATGGCATCCACATGCCACCTTTACAATAGTCTGAGCCTCCATGGCCGGGCATTGAGGGAGGCAGGCCTCCTCCCTGAGCAGGACCCTGCAGCATCTGGTCGTTTGCTGTGTTCCACGGGACCACGCCCATGAAGCTTCCCCTGGGATGTCCATCATCCATCTCCATTTTTCAGGCCTGCTTGAAGCAAGTAGTTGAAGTTACGTGAGAAATGGTCTGAAAGCAGGCTCCCAATGTCCCTGGGCAGCACCTGAGTCCACAGCAGTGACGCCAGGGGCTTGCCACAGCAGTGTCCACTTGGCTGTGATGGAGACGACTCCTCCAGGACCCTCACCTCCCATCAGCTCCTGTGATGTTAGTTGAACCACAGAGCCGCGGTGGCTGCAGTGAACCTGGCTGAGCAGTGTAGGGGAGGCAGCCCCAGGGGGCTAGGCACCTGGTCTCTGTTCACCAGGAATTGAAGAACAGGACACAGGGACACAAGCAAGCCCAGGGTTATTGCAAAGGCGACAGAGACGGACTTCTCAGAGAGAAGGGGTCCCAGAGCTGGAGGTCTGGTGGGGGAGTTTTGGCCTGTTCCTTTTAGGGTTCCTGGAACCTCCTCCTTTCCTCATCCCCTCCCCTGTCCACACGCTCCTCACTATTATTGATTGGTGGCCCCCGTGTCCACGTGTCTGTTTGAATGTTTCTACTGGATCCCCCACTTAGGAGCAGGCGTACGGAAGTGTCTATCTGACTGGGTCCCTGCTGTGTCCACAAGTGCTTTCGTCAAGCAGGACGCTGACCTCCTCAGGAGAGCCTCGCATGCTGCTCTGCTCTGGCGCTGCCCGACCTCCTCCCTCCCATCCGGCCCTGCCTGCCATCTCCCTCACTGCCCCAGTGAGCACTCAGCTCAGCTGGTGGGACTGGGGTACGGCGCTGAAGATCAGCTTCCTGGCCTCCAGGTGCGGGATGGGACGGACACTGTCTCACAAGGCAAACTTGTCACTCTGAAGTTAATTCAGTGGGTGTGTCTTAAAGAGAGTGTGTGTTTCAGTAAGACAGTGAAGGAAGAGGATTTTTTGTTTTATCTCTGTTTTTGGTGTTGTGTTATCGCTGCTCTGGGAGGCGAGGAGCCCGCACAGAGGTGAGGGTTCGCACAGCACGGCACCTGATGCTGGCACCTTCTTCCTGCCTGTGCGCTGTTAGGCAGCTGCTTCTCACTGAGACCAATACACCCAGGAAAAACAGCTTAGAAAAGGAAGCGTTTATGTCGGCTCATGGTCTCAGTCCACGGTTTCTCCAGGGCAGACGCATCATGGTGGAAGCGTGTGGCAGAGAAAGCTGCTCAGCTTATGGCCGCTGGGAAACTGGGAGAAGGGGCTGGGGGGAGATACACCCTTCCCTGGAAGCACCAGTAACCTACTTCCTCCCACTGGGCTGCGCCTCCCAGTGGTCCATTCAGCCATCGATGCAGCAATGAGATCAGAGCCCTCGTGATCCAACCACTTCCCCAAAGCCCACCTCTGAGCACACGAGACCTCGGGGGGCATCCCAGGTCTAAGCCATGATACGCTGCTGTGACAGAATACCTGAGACAGGGCAATTTATAGGAGGAATTAGTTCTCGCAGTTCTGGAGGCCAGAAGTCCAAGATCAGGCCCGGTGTCGGGTGAGGGCTGCTCTCTGCTTCCACGATGGTGCCTGGTTGCTGCACCATCTCCCTGGTGCTGCTCCCTGGTTGCTGCGTCCTTGGGAGGGGAACACCGTTCTCATGGTGGAAGGGGTGGAAGGCGGGGGAGGGACTGTCTCCGTAAGTCTCTTTTATAAAATTTCAATTGTACATATTTACGGGAGACATTTATGATGGCTGGATGCATGCATATGTTGTATAATGATCCAGTCAGAGTGATCCATTCACGTCTTCTTGAACAGTAAGTGTTTCTCTGTGTTGGGAACCTATGAACTCTTTTCTTCTATTTATTTGTAAAATATTTCATGAATTGTTGTAAACTGAAGGTGCCTGCTGTGCTCAGAACTCCAAGACTGGTTGTCTGTCTGGCAACTGCTTTGGTAGTTGTGACCCACTCTCCCTGCTGTCCGTCCCTTTTCACTGCCCTTCCACGCTTCTAGCTTCCTCTTCCAAGATCAACTTTTTTGGCTTCCACACGAGTGAGATGCATGATTTTTCTTTCTTTGCCTGGCTGATTCCATTAACATGATGCTCTGCAATTCCATTCATGTCCCTGCAAATGACAGGAGTTCATAATTTTCAGGGCTGAGTAATACTCCGCTGCGTACACATTTTTGTCATCCATTCATCAACTGCGGGATATGCGCTGCTGCCTTCTCTTGGCTGTTAGGAATAATGCTGTGATGAACATGGGAGTGAAGGTATCTCTTTGGTAATCTTACTTCATTTGCTTTGAATATGCACCCAGCTGTGGATCATCTAGCTCCACTTTGAGTTCTGAGGATTCACCCTACTGGTTTCCGTGGTACTGTGCCTGTTTGCTTTCCCAACAGTTCGTAGGAGTCCCCTTTCTTGGCATCCTCCGTCATGTCCTATGGAGGACTCAGTTGCCTTCCAAACACCATTCCTCTTAATCCTGTCTCCTTGGGGCTCAAGTTTCAAAATGAGTGTTGGATAGTTTCCCTATTATCAACATCTAACAGTATGGTACCTCTGTCACAGTTACCAGGCCACAACTTAATTTATTATTATTAAAGTTCATCCTCCGTTCAGATTTCCTGGATTTTGCCTGCTGCCCTCCTTCTGCCTGAGGGTCCCATGCAGATTACTGCATTGCAGTTAGTTACTCCGTCTCCCAGGCTCTTCTTGACTGTGGCAGATCCTCCTATTTTCCTTATTTTTGGTGGCTTAACAGTTTTGATGAATGCTGGTCAGGTGTGCTTCAGCATGTCCCCCTACTGGACGTTCTCCAGTTTCCTCATATTGTATCAGGGCTATGAGATGAGGAGGAAGACCACACAGGGAAGATGTCCTTTCCGTTAGGGGCTCGTGCTGCCTGTGTGAGCTGCCCCTGTCAGGCTAGCATGATCAGTGGCTTGGGCACTGCTTGCCAGGACTCTCCCTGTTGAGGACTCTTTTGTCCCTGTTGCCCACTGTGCGCTCTTAAAAGGAGTCACCATGTTCACCCTGGCTGAAGGGGAGAGAGGTTATGTTTCACCTTCTTGAAGGGAAAGTACACAAATTATTTGAATTCTTCTGTGTGGAATTTTGTCCATTCATTCATTTATTCATGCATCTCAGCCCAGACTTAGATATTTGTTTCATACTTGAGTTATAATACAATATTTATTTATCTTATTGCCCAGTGCATCTAGCTCTGGCTCTTTGGGGCTCTTTGGTTGGCTCCCGTGTCCCTTCTGCATAACCCCAGTGTGTGCGTGGTTAGAACTTCCTGGCACTGCAGAATGCTCTGGGATCCCCTTGTATACCTCCTGCCCCAGGCCTAGGATCAGTGGTTTCTCCAAGGAGCTTGCATTTATTTTACTAGAGAATGATATTTAGACACCAAGATCTGGGTGCCAGGGAGCTCATTGATATTGGGATGTCTTTACTTCTAGACCGTTTTAGTTGACCTGAGCAAGGAAGTGTATGTTTGTGTAAACGCACATCTAGAGACATTTCTATGTGTCACACTCTGCTTCATCCTTTTTCTTCTCTCTCTGGAATTCCAAGTGTGTGTGTTGCACCTCTGGCCATTTCCCAGCAGTTCTTGGGTGTTGTGTTGTTTCTCCTCTCTGCATTTGTTGGGGAGGGATGTCTCTCCTGATGCATCTTCAGATTCCCTGGTTCTGTCCTTCACCTGCCCAATCTCCTGGGGGCCACTGAAGGCACTGCTGGTTTCTGTTGCAGGGCTTTGTATCTCCAGCATTTCTTCTGATACTTTTTTATGGTTTCTCTTTCTGTTTCCATTGCCCATCTGTTCATAAATGTTATCCACTTTCCCATGGGCTCTTGAACTTATTAATTGTGGTCATTTTAAATCCTCTGTGGGAAAACTCTGCTTCTGATGCCTGCTTTGTCTCTTTAGGTTGCTCTTGTTTTTTTTTATGCCCCTACTTTTCTGTTGAAAGCAGGACCTCAGGTTAGAGGAACTGGGGTTCACAGGCACTTGGTGTGAGGATTACACTAATCTGACTAGGAGCTGGACTGTGTTTAACTAACTTCCCTTTAGCTGTGGGTCTCAGACACTTCAGATCTTTCCGGAGCTCCTGGTTTTTTCTCCTCTTGACTTCTGGCTTCTAGTAACCCACCTCCAAGGTTCCCTGTCTTGTAGCACCGTCACCTCAGTGTCACTGTGGTGGGTCCCTCTTGCTGTGCATGGTGTGGGGAGCAGAGCATCCTGTTCCAGTTAAGCCTTTTTTTACCAGGCCTGTGTCTGGGGTTGTGACCTGCGCAGGAGTTTCCAGGGCCATGCAACTTTGTTCCCCTGGGGCCCTCTGTCCTTCGCTGGCTGTTTCTATGGAGCATCCATTCCTGTTGACCCTGTTTCTTCCTCCCTTTGGGAGACACCTGGAGCGAGCTGGAGAGGAGGTACTCCCTCCCATCAGGACGCGGGTCCTGTGGAGCCCTCCACTCTGGAGGCGAGGCTGTGTGCTTCAGTGTCTGATCTTCCCCTCACTCTGCTGGAGCCCTGGCGGGTGTTTCTCAGACCCTCACCATGAGAACCTCGTGGGGTTTCTGGAAGTAAAACCCAGAGTGCAAGAGGTTGCGCTGATAAGTGAGTCATCTTCCTGGTGACTCCCTGAGGCTGTGGTGCCTCCAGTGTCTTGATCTCAAGCTGGTTCACCCTTGGCCTCCACGAGTCACCACACCTCACTTACATGTGCCTACCAGTCGAGGCCCCAGCTGCTTCTGTCTCAGGCAAGCAGGACACAGTTGGGGCTCTCCAGCTGTGTATATCTCTCCAGACTCTTGAGGGGCCTCACCCCACAACAGCAGAGGTCTGGTGTGTCTAGGGAGTCACTGACTGTCCGCTTGCCCAGCTTGTCCTTGGGAGCACAGGAGTGACAAATTCCAAACTCTTCACACATCAGAGTAGGAATCTCGAGCCCCTCAAGTCTCTCTCTAAAACCACAAACCAGATTTTGTCTGCTCTGTGCCTCAAATCCTGCATCAGTTCCCTGTTTCACACCAAGTAAAAGCCAAATCCACCCCAGAGGCCCGCAGGCCAGTGCGGCTGGTTCCTCTGCCATGCTGGCCTCCTCTCCCCTGCTCCCCCTTTCTGGACCCAGGTGTCCTGCAGGCCCTCTGCGTGGCCATGCCTGTGTCGCATGGTCCCTTGGCTCTCTAGAAATGCTCCTCCCCAGATGTCCTTGTGTGAACTCCATCAGGGAAGAGATTCTGGCCTTCATTTACTGACACACTCCAACTCTCAGAGCAGCACCGAGTGTGAGTGGGTAAGCAGCAGATCTGTGTCAGCTCGCAGTCTGTCCCATACTGACAGACCCAGACTCGACTGGTGCTGTTCCCAGTTCACAGGAGCACAGAGGGCAGGAGGGGCGGTGGCCACTACCTGACCGTAGCTCCAGGCTCTCCGCCTACACTCTCAGAGGCCATTGATGGTTCAGAACTTTGTCCAGGAACAGAACACAGGCCACAGCCTCCCTGTGCCCAGGAAGACCAGAAATGCCTCCAGTGCTGGGGCCGCTATCATTTATTAATCTCCAGCCTCCTGCAATGCCCAACGGAGCGCAGGCCGTAGTGACGACTCAGTCTGCATTGAGAGTTGGAGACAGGAAACTGGATTTTGAGAAATGAAGTTGGATGTGGATGAGGTGGTTAGATGTCGTTTTTGCTCCACAGAGAAGATGACTCACTTCCCAGAGGTGGGAGTACGCGGGCGGAGGGAAGGTCACCCAGAGTTCCCCCGCTGGCTTTGCACACTGTACCTCCATGTCCTTGGCGCCGTGTGACTCCTCGGCTGCTGCCAGCTGTCTGCTCGCAGCGTGAGTTAGCTCAGAGCTCGGTGCTCTGTGGTCCTCGCAGTCCCTCGTGCAGAGCTGAGGAGACCGCAGCCTGCTGCACTGTAGGTCTTTTTCATGGTGACAAGCTGATGTCACCCTACTGGCCAGCTCAAGCTGTAGCTGCACCTTAGCGGGGTCCTGGAATTGCTGGGAAGGGCCTGCTGGGCTCCCACCTCCTTTACTCAAGACATAAGCTGCAAGGCCAATGCCAAGATCCACCCTGGCCCCCTCCCTCCCCGGCACCTCCCCAGTGCCCACAACCCATCCTCCTCTGCCTCCCACGAGAGAAACACCCCACACAGGCCTAGGTGGCTCTTTGTTCCTGAATCCTCGGGGTGGAAACGAGACCTCTTGGTAGGTGACACCATTCCCAGGCAGAAGGGCAGTGGCACTGGCATTTGTGACCACTCCAGTCAGTGGTTATGCACAGGAGGGCAGCCTGGTTTCCGGCTGCTGTGTTCCCTGCAGGCCCAAGGTGTCCGGCTGGGGCCGGCCTCCATCAGAAGCCCGCTGCGCCTCCCTTTGCCCCACCCGCCCCTCTGCCTTCTCCCTGCGCTCTGGGTTCTCAGACTGCTCTTCACCAGGACGACATCACCGCCCCTTCTCTGCCTCCTTGGGGTTTGTTTGTTTGTTTTAATATATATTTTTATTCTAATTAGGTTTACATGGCAGAATGCATTTTGATTCATTGTACACAAATGCAGCACAGCTTCTCACTTCTCTGGTTGTACACAGTATAGAGTCACACCGTGTGTGCAGTCACGCATGAACCCAGGGCACTGCTGTCCATCACATTCCACCATCTTTCCTGCCCCCATGGCCCATCCCTTCCCTTCCTCCCCTTTGACCAGAGTTCCTCCATTCTTCCCATGCTCCCTCCTACATTGTGGATCAGATCCACTTAACAGAACATTCAGCTTTTGGTTTTGGGGGATTGGCTTACCTCACTTAGCATGATGTTCTCCAACTCCATCCATTTACCTGAAAATGCCATAATTTTATTCTTTTAATGCTGAGTAATTCCATTGTGTATACATATCATAGTTTCTTTATCCCTTCATCTATTGAGAGTCACCTAGGCTGGTTCCACAGTTTAGCTCTTGTGAATTGATCTGCTATAAACATTGACGTGGCTGCGTCACTGTACCATGCTGTTTTTAAGTCCTTAGGGTATAGATAAGGAGTGGGATGGCTGGGTCAGATGGTGGTCCATTCCAAGTTTCCTAAGGAATCTCCACACCACTTTCCGAGTGGCTGCACCAATTTGCAGTCCCACCAGCAGTGTAGGTTTTTTGTCTCCCTTCCGGGTTTCCTTTTTCTTTCCTACTTCAAGTCGATCCTGTTCATCTTTCTAGACACCTCTTGCTGAACAATTCTGGTACTTTACTATTAAATGTGATGCTTGCTACACAGTGGCGTTGATGCCTCTGTGGGGCTAAGAAGAACTCTTTGCCTCTGGTTTTCCAGATATTTTTATGCACGGGTGTTGACTGTATTTAACATCCTTCCTGCACCAACTGAGCACCATATGGTTTTTCTTTTGTGCCTTTTCAGTTTTGTGAATGACATTAACATTTTTTAAAAAATCTAAGTCATTATGAGATGAACCAGATTGGATCATGATATGTTTTTATACATTTATTTTGTGAATATTTCATTGAGGAATTTTGTGCTTATGGATGGCAACAACTATATTTCCTCTTTCATGATATTATTCTCCAATTTTAGCTTTAAAATTCGCTCCCAATATAAACTATGAGGTCTTTCTATGGTGCACATTGTAAGCTGTACCCCCTCCTCTCTGGACTGCTTTGGCTGACTTCTGATTGGTACTGGTGTTTTTCATCGTCATTTATTTTGATTTTTTTCTCATTTTCGCTATCATTGTTCGTAACGAGTTCCTGGTTACTTTGCTGTTGCTCCATCCAAAGGCACAGGTTGTGGTTGTATTTTGTGTTGTGTTGCAGCAGCATTTTGTTACCAACTTCCATAGTGAAGTGGTGGATGCAGCGGGAGTTCCCGGCATTGGTCAGGACTTCCCTGGTGGCTCCATAAGCCACCAGTTCTATAAATGAGTGTTGGCGTGACAACCATGTTCTCTCTTAGTTGGTCATAAAGCCCTGACATTCATCCCTCCTAGATGAAGCTTGTCAGTTCTGACTGTCATGTATGACACGTGCTTACTCGCTGGCCATCTGGGTGGATGACCGTGTTCTAAGACAGGCGTGGTGGCTTTGTTCATGGCTGAAGATGCATTGATCTCGGCAGCTTTTCTCCAGCTGCTTCGACACTGCGTGTGAAGTACACACAGGTCGACCATTTTATCTTCTTAGCGAGTCCCCGCTTTTGTCCTTATGTCTTGTTTTTTTCTATTTTCGAGTAAAAGTCAGTTTTGTCTGATATTAGTACAGCTAAACCAGCTTTCCTGTGGCTAGAATTTACCTGATACCTTTTGTTTTGGTCGACTTTTTTGCCACTGTGACCAACAGGCCTGACAAGAACAGGTCTTTTGAGGAGGAAGCGTTTGTTTTGGGGCTCACAGTTTCAGAGGCCTCAGTCCATAAACAACCAGCTCCGCTCCCCAGGACCCAAGGTGAAGCAGAGCATCATGGCAGAAGAGTGTGGTGGAGGAAGGCAGTTCAGGAAATGGCCCTCAGGAAGCGGAAAGCATTCTCAACAGGGACAGAATGTATACCCAAGGCATGCCAGTACCCTCCTTCTCCAGCCACACTCCACCTGCCTATGGCCACCCCTCAGTTGATCAATGCACTGCTTAGGTAAGGCTCTCAGCCCAATCGCTTCACCTCTAAACGTTCTTGCATTGTCTCACACATGAGCTTTGGTGGGACACATCATATCTTTTTTTTTAAATCCTAAATCCTTTCTTTAAATAATTTTTTACTTGTCAATGGACTTTTATTTTATTTATTTATATGTGGTGCTGAGAGTCAAACCCAGTGCCTCACACATGCTAGGCAAGCGTTCTGCCACTGAGCTACAACCCCAGCCCAACACATCATATCTTAAACCTTAACACCTTTTATTTTTATTCTTTTATCTAAAACTTTCTAGGTCATTTTGGTATTTCTTATAAAACATCTGGCAAGATTTTTCTTTTTAATGCACACTGAGACTCTGTGTTTTGGTTGGCAAATTTTATCCGTTTACATTTACTATGATGGCTGGCATGTTTGAACTGTTTTCTACTCTGGTATTTGGATTTTATCTATAATGTTTTTCCTCCATCCTTTCCTTCTTTTCTTCTGGTAAATGGAATGAACTTTCTTTGAATTATGTTTTTCCCTCTGGTGCTTTGGAAATTGAATATTGTATTCCTAGTCCTTTAGTACACATTTGGCCACGTGTGATGCCCAGACCAGCAGCATCAGCAGCACCCAGAAGTTATAAGAAATGCACATTCTTGGGCTCCATCCCAGAATATGTTGAATCAGAACCTCTGCAGGTGGAGGCAATGCCTTCATTTTGCAGTTCCCCGGGTGATTCTGACATGAGTAAAAGTTTGAAATCTTCAGTCTGTTAATGACTACTCTTACATTGTTAATAAATACACTCAACTAGCATACAAAATGAAAGCCTTCAAACAATGCAGGAACTGTACACTTTAACTCTGATTCTCCCTTCCCATCTTAAATGTTTATAATATATAGTGCTTGATTCCGCGTTCAAATGCATCATTCCTTCACAGATACTCTAACACTGAAGTAGCTTCCTTTCTCACCATTATTCTTGTGCATAATTTCCTCCTTCAGGAGCAAATGTCTTACTCTAGTGTATTCTATTCTTTAACTGTTCTTTCTGCAAAGTTCTGTAGGTGGTTTTTTTGTCTAAAAGGTCTATGTTTCCTATACATCTTACTTTAGCAACACTGCAGTTATATACAAAATATTAACTTGATAGATGTTTTTCTTAACACTTTGAGAACATTATGACATTGTGTTCTGGCATATATTCTTGCCAATAAGAAGTCAGCTGTCCATCTATAACTCTTTTGTAGGCGATCTGTGAAGAAAAATGATTTTCTTTTCTGACTTTGATGTTATATGTCTCGTTATCATATGAATAAGATAGGTTTTTTTTGTTTTTGTTTTTGTTTTGGTATCAGGGGCACTCAACCACTGAGCCACATCCCCAGTCCTATTTTGTGTTTTATTTAGAGACTGTGCCCAGCTTGAATAAGGTAATTTTTCATGTATGCTGTATAGGACTTGATGTAGTCCTTCCTGCTGTGACTATACATCCTGAATTCTGGATATTTTCATCACTCAACAAGGGTCTCCCCTGCCTCCCTCTATACCTTACTCTCTGGATTCCAGTTGCATGTATAATATCCTCTTCTGACACAGATGCCCCTTGGCCTCTCCTTTTCTTCTCTTTGTCTCTGTTTTGTGTTCTAGGTGGTTTGTTGACTGTCTACTGAGCACTGTGTAATAGATACTTAGCACACAGTGTTTGCTGAGGTAGACTCTGGTTTGAAATTCACTCTTGTTACTAGTTACAACTGCTACCTGAATCATTCCTGAGAATTATAATAAAATTCTAAGTCATGTTTTCAGCCACTGTTTGAGAATAGTTTATGATTTAAATGTAATATCCCAGCATGTGATCTGTAGAGAGCCATTTGTGGGCTGTGTGTAGACCACCATGCAAGAGTCCCACACAGCCGGCCGCGGTGCGCAAGCCTGTAATCCCAGCACTTAGGGAGGCTGAGACAGAAGAATCGCGAGTTCAAAGCCAGCTCCAGCAACGGCGAGGTGCTAAACAACTCAGTGAGACCCTGTCTCTACATAAAACACAAAATAGGGCTGGGGATGTGGCTCAGTGGTCGAGTGCCCCTGAGTTCAATCCCTGGTACCAAAAAAAAAAAAAAAAGTGACACTCCCTCCCCACCAAAGTGGGACCCTGGGTCTGAGATGTCACTGGCTTCCCCTTTCCACCTTCTTGAGCCTTTTCCCACTTCCCATGTGACCCCGTGGCTCAGAATGTCTGACGGTCCCCCCAGTGCCTTCGTTCATGGTCTTCAGGCCCTGGATTGGCTCCCCCTCAATTCACTACTGTCCTCTTGAACCTCCTCATGCCTTCTTCCTCTGCAGGCCCTTGAGGGCCCCAGCCCCCTCTCTGTTCTTTACTTCTGGACTCGATGTCCTTTTGGCTCCGTTGTCTGTTTCTGTAAGTCCTTTCAGCCTCACATGCCCCTTCAAGTTCAGGTGTTGACGACCAGATTGGTGTGACAGTCACTGACGTGCATATCTTCTGTCTGACAGCAGACAGGAGCCCCGGAGTCGTGGGACCAGCCCATGGGGCACAGCCTGTGGTGTGAGTCAGGCTTCAGGGAGCAAGATGGAAGGTCATGCCTGGGGTCGAGGGGGACTCTGCTCTTTGAACAGATGGGGCTGTGCACAAGGAGCATCCAAGATAGTACCCAAGCAGGGGCAAGGCCAGTGCCTGGCCCGCTCTGGCACTGGTTGGGGGAGACCCAGAGAAAGACGGCCTATGTCTTCCTGCAGAATGTATCAGCAAGGAGGGGTTTGGGGTCACCTTTACATGGTCACTTCTTTAAGGCGGTTTGTGGATATACACAGATTGGCCTTATTATTTATAGCGGATGTATACCAGCATGTCTGTGCTCACCTGAAAAGATAGTGCCAAAACAGGTCATTTGAAATGACAATATTTATGGTGGCTTTCTTTCTTTGAGAAATAGCCAGAATTATTCTGTTGTGACTTTCTTTCCTCTTTCCCAGTGTTTTCAGTGGAAAGAAGATGAATCATTTGGTTTTCTCTTGTACTCCTGTGCAGAGGCTTGTGAAGTCTGTCAATCAGTGTAGTCAAGCTGAGTTAGGGTCTTGGAGGTGGAGCCCAGGAATGAGGGAAGCATCACAGAAACAGACCACAAGCTCTCCTCACAGTGTGTCATGCGGGGCTGTGACCCAGGAAGCGGACTCAGGGTCCAGCAGGTAGAAGGAGACTGAGCCGCAGTTAGGACAGGAGACATGCTTCATTCCGAGGCAGCCTCGGCCTCAGCCCAGCTGCAGCCCCAGCCAGTTCCATTCAGCCCTCACCTTGCCCGATTTGTCTCCATTTGCCCATTTTCACACCCGAGTCTCTTCCACAGGCCCGTTTTGTATGCAAGCCACACAAAGAAGACACCCTGCCAGCTGGAGATACAGGGGTGCATGCTCCCAAGCTAACATCTGTGACCTTGGCTGTACATGCTGAGGTGGAGTGTTCCTGGCCTTGACTTACCATAACGTGCCTAGTTCCCAGCCTGGCTGCACCGTAACAAAGCCCCAGAAGCCTTGGTGAGGGAGCCAACTGCAGCCATGTGGGAGCTGCCCCAGCAAGGCACAAGCTCATGGCTAACCCACCGGGATTTCTGTTCCAACATCTGCAATGCGGTGTTAAACCCTGTGCGTGGCCACCTTGGGGGAAGACGTTGGGGAGGCCACCTGTACCACCTGACCTTAGTGTTGCATAGTTCCATATATCATGGACTAGCGGGAGCGGAGAGCCTCTTCACACTCTGTGCTCACGGTGATCAGGGCTTAGGCTCCTCCTGTGGCACTGTTTTGACGCCTACAGGTACTGCATTCTACCTGTCTTCTCACTGGAAGAGGACAGAGTGTGAAGGGAAAACGTGGCGTCGAGCCTTTTAACCTATAGGCTGCCTCTGCACACTTTAAGAATGACGACGTGAGCCATCTGACCCGGGAGCCGTGTGTTCAGCCAGCACAGGGGCCCCCATGGGCTGCCCTTCCTCCACTTGCATGTCACCAGACTCATTAGTGACATTGTGTCATGTTGATGGCATTTATCCTGAAAGGCTGTTCCGGGCTAGGCCAGGCTCCTCACCACTGTGGTGGGCAGAACAGATCCCCAGTGGCGGCTGTGACCGCACCCTGTCGTGCCTGTGCTGGGTCCTGCTCTGTGCTGAGTTGTGGACAGGGGACCTCTCCTCCGGGCCATGTGGCAGCAGGTGCTTCCTGTTGCCGTGGTTCAGAGCCACACCTCAAGGGGGATGGGGACATTTGGTGATGGCTTTTGTTTTCAGGTAGGCCAGTGACTTCCTGTGTGACCTGCAGGATCCATGAAGCCTCTCTCAGCCTGGCTTCTTTCTCTAAGGGTCGAGAGGGTCTGGGCTGGGCGTAGGAGGAGGGCCCTCACCCCCATGTCAACATGGACACGCAGGAATAGAACTGGACCCAGAGCCAGGTGGGATGCGCCCCGGGTCTTGGCACTGGAGGCACACGTGTTCTTCCTGTGGGCATCACAGGGACCACTTGGCACTCTGTGGTCAGGAGTCGGAGACCTGAAGCATTATTGCCCCGGAGAGTGGTCTGCATGCTTAAAGAGAGCAGGTCTGCATTCTTAGCCCAAGTGGAAGGTCTAGGCAGCCTGCATTTCATTCTTCCCACTTTCCTTGAGAAAGACAAGGCACAGGGAAGGGGCCAGAAGGAATTCACCTGGGGCCTCTGTAATCAGAGCAGGAACGTGGACCCTCAGAGTCTGATTGCTGGTTTTACTTGTGCGTAAATACAAGTTGCTGTGCTAAGCAAAAAATAATTGTAATAGATTCACTTAATCATAATGCAGCAGAGTTGGACTTGTGAGAGCTTTAAACTTGCAGATGAGGCTCCCCCAGGGCAGCTTGGCTGATTGCAGAGCTGTGCCTGACCTACTTACGGCTCTTCCAGAGGCAGCCGCAAGCCTCCCAGGACACACCAGTCTGCAGAGAGCCCAGCCGAGCCCCTTCCTGTGCCCTGTTCGTTCAGGGCATTTGGGGCCATGGCTCCCTGAAGGTTCCCTTGCTTATACTTGCAGTTTTCACCTCATGAGCCACAAGATTGGCACTTAATAACTATACCAGGCATTCTTGGCAGTAGGGTGATGGGCAAGAGGGAGATGATCTGGAGATGTCTTGCCTAGTGGAGGGCAGTTAGGCATAAATGAGCAAGGGAGCCTGGCCACTTCTTGGGACCCGTGCTTCTGGACCCAGAAGCCATGTGAGTGTCCCCTGCAAGGAGGTTTCACGCTCCTCGTCTGGTTGAGTTAATGGTGAGGAGGAAAGGAAGTGATGATAGCTTAAAGGAAACCTTTTCCCAGAAGGAGCCAGGCCTGAGTCTGGCTTAGAACTCTGGGTCTCTATCTGTGCCAGCACCTGGTGGCTGGCACAGGTGACGTGGGGATAGCATCTCATGTGAACCTAAGAGGTAGGACTGCGAGCTGGCGGGTGGAGTCGGGTGCTGCTTCCTCATCTGTCAGACTCAAAGGCCGTCATGGCGCCAGCACTCTGCTGTGAAGTAAGCTGCCGGGTCGAGGTGGTGCGCCGTCACTGGCAAGAGCCGGCGCTGGCGCGCTTTCTGAGTCCATCGCGCGCTGTCCCCGGCTGGCTGCACGTGGCTCCTCCTCCCGTGCCTTCCCATCCTCTCGTGTTCCTCTCCCTGGACCACCTCCCCTCCCCTTCTCTCTACCTGAGGTTCTGCAGCTTCCACTAAAGCTCATTGCTAGCTCACGGCCAGTGTCCCCAGTGGGCACACTGAGGCCTCGGGGCTCTCTGCGAGCCAGGTGTCTGCTTCCAGGGCTTGTGCATGTTTGCAGGCCTCTGGGACACCTCTCATCCCAGGTCGTTGCCAGTGCCTGGCCAAGGTGCTTACTGCTCCCTGAGCGTCCATCCAGACCTAGGGTATGCGCAGGAGCCGCAGGAGGCTCTGGAGAGGGTCTCTTACCCCCTGTGCGTTTGCACGCAACAAGCCCGAGGCCCCTCACCGGTGGCTCTAGAATCACAGTGCTGGCTCGTGGCTGGAGGGCCGTGCCATCTGTGCTCTTTGAACCCTTCCTTGGCGGCTGTGTGCGCAGCCCGGGTCAGTTCTCACCCTGGCCCCCGCTGTGCTGTATGTGCGCAGCCCAGGCCCAGTTCTCACCCTGGCCCCCGCGGTGCCGTATGACGCTTCTTGAGTCGGATTTCACTTTTTTCTTCCCCTCACTTGACGGCCTTGGTGGTGCATCTCACTGTCTTAAAAGTCGGCCAGTCTGGGGACAAGCCCTCCTGTCACCTAGGCTCCCACCGTGGGTGCAGCCCGTCCGTGGGTGTTTCTGCAGCAGCCTGTGGCCTGCGGGCTCGCTGCACTGAGAGCCAGCAGCAGAGCCGGACATCTGTGCTTCCTCAGTCACTTGCCACAGAGCCAAGTCCGCAGCCAGGCGCTGGCCCTGCACCCGTCTCCCACAGACATGCACAGCCGGCCTCTCAGCCAGCACTGCAGGGCCTGTTCCCCTTTCATCTCCACCCTCAGCCTGTGTCCCCTCGCCACGCTCTGCGCTCCGGGGCTCGCGTCTCCCTTGAGCTCCTTGCCCTGCTGATGAGCTGCTTCGGCACCGAGTCTCGCCTCTCCTAGTGCTTTGTAACTTTCACTTGAAAGACATGGAGCTATTTTCTTCAGTAAGAGAAACTGAATAGATGAAATTAATATTTTTCAAAAAACCTGAACAATGTCAGGGGTGCTAGGTTTTGCATGACTCTGCCTGTAAAAGATCCCATATGAAGGGAGCACCCAGGCTGTGACTGGCAGAAACACCCACCATGCACAAGCTTGAAGGGATGAGTGTGTTGGGGTGAACCGGCGAGCTTCCTCCTGGTCTCCCCGCTGCTGCTTTCAGACATCCTGAAAGAGCTGTGTTGCCTATAGGACGGCGGCAGGCCGGAAGACCCACAGCTCCGCTGCGCCTGCCTGACCGCAGGGCACGTCCTCTGAAGGACCTCGACGCAGTTGCAGGGGCATCGCCCTCCCTGACACGTGTTTCCTTCTGTTTCAGCTCAAGGACCTGCTGCACAAGATCCAGTTCGTGCTGACCTATGTGGCGCCCTGGCAGATGGCGTGGGGCTCCTCCTTCCACGTGTTCGCGCAGCTCTTCGCCATCCCTCGTATCCTTTCTGCTTCCGTCCCCACCCCCAAGCTGAGGTCCGCGATGCACAGGGCGAGCTTCTCATTGAACCCTGGCAAGAAACAGACTTTCAAGCCTCTGTGATTCCCTCGTAATGGGACACGAGGAGGCCCCTTAGGTCCCCTTCAGGCCACTTAGCTTTCAGAGATGTTTTGGGATTCTGAACTCTCACGGCTTCTCTGTGCATATTCAGAAGTTGCTTTTATTTTTTTTCTGATCCTCCCATTGCCATGCCCAGCTCTGCATTTAGGGATCCTTCCTGTCTTTTAAATGGAAATTAACTGCTTAAATTATTGGTTTGACTTGTGTAAAACAGTGCAAATAGATTCACAGTCATCAGACACTGTGACGCGGCTGATGCGTTCATCATGATATTATGTTCGTGTAGATTGTGTTATGATGCAATTCCATTGCCTTATATATACTCCATCAATATTCAAAAACCCCGAGTGAGCTGCAAACAGAATTAACCAAATATTTTTTGAATACTGAAAAAATATTTGAGTACTAAAAAATTATGGTTCTGTTGATAGTGCTATTAGATAAGAAGGCCTGGTGTCTTTGTATATTTACATGTTTTCATAATGATAGTTTGTTTCAATCCACTTCAAAACAAACTTGAGATGCCCCTTCTAAAAATCATGTCCCCATAGCTAAGTTTCCTGCTCATGTGTGTGCTTGTGTGGAGAGACAGAAAGAAATTGATAAAAAGTACTCTTGAAGACAGAGATTAATTGAAAGATTCTTGACTGGGGCCTGAAATTTTCCCTGAGAGGTCTCAGCCCACTGATGCATACTCTGTGAACCTGTGTTTCCAAGACGTGGGCCACGACCCACTTGTGTCAGAACCCTGGAGGAGCTCACTAATCTCTCTCTTTCACCCGCAGAAGCCCCTGGGTTGTTGCTACACCCAGCGGTGAGTGAGAGCCACGGTCCTCGCTCTGCCGCCCTCCCTGGGCACTACTAGCAGGTTGTACTGCCTGCCCGCAGCCCCTTCCTCGTGAAATCTGCAGAAGGCTCATTAGGACAACTCACGAGGAATCTCTGGGATGGAACTGGGTATTCAGGGCTAGAAGCATGCCTGGCATGGTCATTAGTGGTAACAGCCTGGATTTTATAAATGCTCTCCTCCAAGATTATTTGTTTAAAAAAGAAGTTCAGCAGATCAAGAGCTGGCCTCACAATGCTGGCTGTGCTCGTTTCTCTTCTTAGACCTGCGTTGCTATTTCTGAAGTGTTTCAAGGTTGTCCGGCAGGAGATGCGTGGGCTTACGCCCCACCCTGCTGCCCCTCGACTGCAGGCATTTTCTACAGTGGCAGGCGCTTAGTTTCCTCAACAGGATCCTTCAAAACAAAGACGGGGAGGTGACAGGGTGGTTTTTATTTCTGGTTTTATTTCTTGGACACCGCACGTGTCCAAGGCCTCTCATCTAGGATTTCAAGCATGATTAGCTAATGGAAGTCTCACCTTGTGTGGCTTTGCAGTGGGGGAGTTGCAGTAAGAATCAAAGCCTGGCGTTCTGACCAGTGTGTGCAGGGCTGCTCGTGCCACCCTGGCGCATGGCGCCTCAGGGGGTGAGTGTGGTGGTCCCAGAGCTCAGCGTGGGCTGCTGGCACGCGTGGCTCCATCGCTGCCCTGGACACGTGCGGTTCACACACCAGCCGGCGTCCTGGGCCCTTGAGAGCACCTGAAGGAGTGCAAGCAGCACTGGCGTCCACCTCAGCCTGCGCGCGGCACCCTCAGGCCAGGCGCTTCCCAGGTGCATCGGTGCATTCTGTTAAGAAACTGAGTCGCTGGAGACGTGGGTTGTCTTGGGCATCCTCCTTCCTGGCCCTGGCCCTGTGAGTGATGCCTGCATCCTCCCTTTGGCTAAGATAAGAGCCTCCACAGGGGCCACTGCCCTGGCGTTGTGGCGTCCAGGGCCGCTCCCTGCCCTGTCCACACACACCTCCCCATCTTTTCTCAGTCACAAAGTAGATACTTGCCATCTGCAGTCCCAACACTATTCTGCTCAGAATGTCTGAGATAAACAGCTGAGAACCTGGGTGTACACACCATCCAGAGAAAGCTGTCGGCTCCTAGATGTCAGCCCTGGATCCTGACTAATTTTGAAACGTTAATTATTTTATCACTCTATTAAGAGATTCTGGTCTCCATCCTGGCACTGAGAATGGAATAATTTACTGCTTTGGAATTGAATTAGCTCTCAGGCCAGCGGGCCCTGTGGGGAAATTGCTTTTCCAGCACCGGCATGTCCTCTCCAGCGGTTCCTCTGTCGGTTTCTGAACTCAGACCTCCAGGGAAGGACAAGAACGCTCACCCTTCAAACCCGTGGACACCGCACAAGGCCACTGTCTTCTAGTGACTAGACAGACGGCCCACATTACCCCTTGCTTCCCTCCGCGTGCAGTGCGGGGGGCCGCCTTCAGTGACTTCACCTTTTAATTATCCATGTTGATGTTTTCATTTTAAATGTGCTTTTAAAGAAGTCCCATCTATGCCAGAGGACAAGCACTTGGCCGTCTCTGTTGGAAAGAACTTGAGAGGGCTCCAGGTGGCTCTGCTCCCCGGGGTCCCACTTAGCATCCCTCACCAGGCCTGGGCACAGTCCCTCCTGTTTGCTCCGAGCTGGCTGTATGTTCCCACAGGTCCCCCAGGAAGCACCCCTGGAGGCCACGTGGTCACTCCTGCCCCACGCCCTGCTCACATCTCCCCATACGCTCGGCTCTCTGTTGGCTACTAGTAGTTTCTCACTTAACTTCTGGGTAACTGCAAAGTAATCTTTGGGGAAATTTTAGAATCAAGAGAAGGGCAATGCCCGCCCCTCCAGCACTCGGCCTTGACTAGTCTCCGTGAGCCCTGGGCACGTCGGGCTGTGGTGACTTCCCTCCCTCCTTGTCTCAGCTCTCCGGGGGCACCACCACACACCTGGCTCGGATGTCCCTTCGGCACCTAGCCTTGGATGTCTCTGTGCCATTCCTGTTCCCTTGGTGACCAAGGACACCAAATGGGGACCTCTTGTCACCCATCACTTTCCTCTTTGGCTAAAGGCTGACAATACCCACTTCCACCCCAGACACAAGCACTGTTGGCCTTTGGGAGAGCGTTGTTCAGTAGTTCTGCATTTAAATGTTGCTCCAAATAAAGGCTCAGCATTGCAGGTGATGGGGCTCGCTGACAGCCTCGGGGCTCCCCCGGGTGGGTGCCAGGGCGTGGATGCACTTCCAGAGACCCACAGGGCTTGAGCTGAGGGCTGCAGCCATACCACGTTTAATACTGAGCCGTTCCAAGCGGTTCTGATCACCTTGGTGTGCAAACCAACGCTTGCCAGTAAGTGAGAGACCCCTGGAAGAGGGCTGAGGGGGCAGGTGGCCCCAGAGCCTGGGCCTCCATGCGCACCTGTGCTTACCTGTGAACCGGACCTGCACTGAGCCCTCTGTGTTCAGTGTATGCGACACTCATATGTGTGTATGTGTTTTCCTAACAGCGAGAAAAGACGAGGAACAAGTGTCGCCTTACCAAACAATGCCTTCTGCTTATTTTTCAAAGTGTCATTTAATTGAACTTATTTATAAAGCCACTTAGTGCTGTAGCGAATGTGCCGCTGTGGCTTTCCTCCAGCTCATGACATCTTGGTGAAAGGAGACTGTTCTTTCCAGTTCTCAGATGTTGTCCACAGCACGCGTCAGCCTGAGAACCATTCGGTTTACGTGGGGCTGAAGTGAGGCCCGGCAGGATCTGCTGAAAGCTTTATATTTCTAAATCTACCTGGAGAGATTAAGTGCATGTCCTCTGTCTTTAGTGAGAAAATGGTATTAATAAAAACCAGTCAAAATCTGGAAAGGTATTCACAAACACGTGCTGGGAGCATTCTGCCTTAACTCTGGACCGCAGACTCCGCCATGCTGCTCTTCCAGACGGTTGCCACCTCCGTCTTCTCCACCCCGCTGAGCCCGTTCCTTGGGAGCGTTATTTTCATTACATCATACGTCAGGCCGGTGAAGTTCTGGGAGAAAAACTACAAGTAAGAACCTAAAATCCACGCTGACTGCTCTGCCCCGGGGCCCTTAGGGGCCCTGTCCCTTCCCCTGTGGCAGCTCGGGCCTTGGGCTCCATCCTCTGCGGGCCTGGCTCGCTGGTGACTCCTTGTTCGTTGGCTCGGCTCTGGGGCCCTGGAAGGAACACGGCTGATTGGGAGTTAGCGATTAGATGTCAGTCCAGGTTTCAGCAAGAGACCTAGGGAGTGCTGGACAGGTCTTGTGGTTTGATGTGCCGAGGTTGGCCAGAGGGCGTGAAGCTTCCCTCCTGTGGTGGCCCCTCTGTGAGCACCTGGCACAGCGTCGGGCCACCCATGTGTATGGGCCACTGCTCTATGAGATGCAGCTCCACCGGCCATGGAGCACCTGCCTTGACCTTTCCAATGGGACTGGTTGCGACTCCCTCGGGCCTTGGTGACGACATAGGCATGGGGCATCATCTTTGCTGTTGTGCTTGTTTGGGGTGCTGGTGTTTTAAGGGGGTGTTCTGCCACTGAGCCACACCCCAGCCTGGCTGTCGTTTTCAGGGGATGGTGGGAGACAGGAGTAGTGACTCACCGAGTGACTCTAAGAGCTCATGGCTGTGCCAGGAGGATTGGGACCAGCCCGAGGGAGAGCTGAGAACCGGGCCGCCTCCAGCAGCAGGCCCCCGGGCTGGGCAGCACTCTGGGGCAGAGGCCCGGGTCTTCTCACCTGTGCTGCGCCCCTTCTCCACACCGTGTGCACAACTCTGGCTCTTGACAAGGTGTCTCGGGCCAACGCGAGGGCAGGAGACCGTGGCTCCCATGTGTGGTAGGAGAACATAAAATGTGCACCCTCCTGTGCAGGCAGGGTGCTGTGGGGGCCACCACAGCCCTGGGCTCCGCAGTGCCTGGGTTCACACCTCCCTCCATCTCTTACCACCAGAGGCCTCGGGCTTCTCTTCCCTCGTTCATAAAACAGGGACGAAATAATAGGATCCAATTAAAAGGAGAAAGTGCACCAGCATGCCTAAGACCTAGGACAGGCCTGCACAGTGGGCTCCTTGTATGTCTGAGCCAGTGTGACACTCTGCAGAGGGGCCCCGTCCCCAGGCGAGCTGCAGGAGCAGGTGTTTCCCACGATCACACGAGAGGTCTCTGTGCGGCGGTGGGTGGAGGGAGGCCTCGGGACCCTTGCGTACCTCTGCTTGGGTGTTTCGCCTCCTCATTCCCACAGTGCAGCCCTCCTCCAAGGCGGTGGGCTTGGAGCCGAAGGGCCAGTTTACATTGTGGCTCAGTGCATGGGGGCTTCTGTGCAGGATTCCTGTCCCCACTTGGTGCATGAGGGACTGGGACTGCCAGTACGTACCAGCTTGGCACTGCATTACGTGTAGGGTGTCGACCTCCGGTGGGAGGGACTGCAGGTCTGGGGAGTCACATGAGAACACCTCCTTCTTACTAGGTCTCTCTGGCCGGGGCTGGGGTGGGGGGCAGGTGGAACATTTCCCAGATCCACTTGGGAAAGAGCTTTTGGTGAACACTCAGTCTGAGAGGGACCAGCGTGCCGACTCTTGGCCTGTCTGCCTGAGCACTCGGCAGATGGATTTCGGGACAGCAGAGCAGTCGGTATCAGGATAGGACACGGCAGGAAATCTCATCTGGATCCTTGCAGGCGCCCTGGAAAGCATAAATGTCTTCATGTCCTCGTTATCTCTTACTGAGTAACAAATAGCCACGAACTTGAGTGTCCAAAACCACAAACAACTGATCACACCTCCTGGTTTCTGTGGGTCAGGGACTTGGGAAGGGCTGGGCTGCATGGTGGTGACATGGGGTCTGTCGTGCTGTTGCCCTCACCAGGCGAGGAGGTGGGTGGGGCTGGAAGAGCAGAGGCCCCTCTCTCCAGGTGGTTTCCAGGTGTGGTGACAGTCTAGGCTTCAGCATGCAGCCTCGGGGCCCAGCACAGCTGTCTCCTGGAGGAGGGAGGGAGGCGATGCTTCCCGACTGTCCTAGAAGTCCTGCCCCATCAGTTCTCGTTGTCCACAAGCACGTCACCCTTCCCCCCAGGTTCCACGGGTGGAGAACTCTACCAGCTGTTAATGGACAAGCGGCCGGGTCCAAGAAGGGCTTGTAGGATGAGGAATCGTAGCTGTCATCTTGGGAAAGTCAGTTGGTATCATGGTCTCTAGTAAGTTCTATCCAGAATTGGTGCGAACTGTACATACCTTCAGTTCTGGGCTGGTTCATTTTTTATCACTGTGGTCTGTACCTCTGTACCCAGGGCCCAACCTCTGAACACCAGAGTCGGCTCAGGCTTCCATCTTCCTAATGCCACTCAACAGGGACTCGTGCCAACATGGGTTTGGGTGGGGCCTATGAGCCACAGCAGCCCGTTGAGCTTTCTGTGGCAGGGGACGACCACCTCTGTGTGCCTCTGAGGTCGCAGGAGACACGGCCACTGAGGCACGTGCCAGGACCTTTCCCTTCACGACTCTCCTGCCCTCGTCCCCGACCCCGTGCGGCTCTCCTTCCCCAAGAGCCCCTCTTCTCCCTCAACTTCTAACCCAGCTGTGTCTACACGTGCTTGGCACCCTGGCAGCCCCTGCAGTTCTGACGCTGCGGGTCGCTGACATGTCACCTAGGGGAAGAGCCGCGTGTGACATTGGTCCACAGCCGGCACACTGCGAGGTGCGCGTCCACATGGCTTTTCCCTCCACAGCCCAGCCGCTCAGAGCCCCAGCTCTGGCCTCCAAGCACCACTGTCACTTTGGAAAGACAAAGTCTCCTGGAGCAGCCCAGCCAGAGGCACGGTGCCCTCCCTGTGCAGTGAGGCAAGCCTCCTCCCGTGTGTCACCTCTGCTGTCCTGCTGTGCAATGGCCCAGATGGTGGCCTGCCAGTCGCCTGCACCCAGGCCCTGCAGGTGGTCCTCCCCAGTGACTTCACGTCCTGTGCTGGGTGTCACCAAGTCCCCTCACAGAAGAGGAGCCTGGCTCCTGCGTGAGCCGACGCTCAGCTCTCACTGATGCCTCTTTGAATCTAAAACTTCTCAGTTATTTTACTGAACTTGGGCCAAGCCAGGTCTTCGTCGTCACCGTCTTCTGTGTGAGTGGGTCATTGCAAGGTCACCTTCCTCCATCAACTTCACCCATTTGGTGAAGCCCGACATTCCGGAGGCTCCCGTGGCGTCTGTCCTCATCTCTGCAGCCCTCCTTTGCCGGAACCATCACCTATCGCCCCCTGGGTCTCATTCAGGATGTTAGTGATGGCCAACAGGATGGAGCCAGCCATGCCCAGCTGGGTTAGGCAGTTGCACAAAGCCTCTTTCAAGGACGTGCCCATTTCTGTCACTTCTTCACGGTGGCCTTTGCTGTGGTCCCAACCCACAGAGCTGCTCTAAAGGTGGGTGAGGAGATCTTTCTGCAAACACTAAGCTTCTCAGAAAGCAATTTTTTCCTCAGGTAGGAAGTAGGCAGCTTATCGTGTCTTCTGGGTTGATGAAGCAGCCTGTGGTTAAGATCTTTCTCCCTTTGGAGTTACGCAGGGCGCAGTCCTGTATTTCCACTTGAAGTTGAATTATTTTGTCACTTACCTGGGGAAGTTCACCAGGTGCCTGAACGTCATGGCAAAGGGTCAACACACTTTGGAGGCCCGGTTTTAGTTAGGCTGAGATGCAAGTCACAAGGCTCCACCAGGAGGTGTCCTCTGGCCCTGAGGCCTCGGGCCCATCTTGCTAAGGTCAGAGGCTGGTGGAGATGGCAGTGAAGACGGTGGGACCAGGGCACAGCGTGGCGCAGTGGCAGCGGCCTTCATCTTTCCATATTTCCTGAGCCCTGCTGGGCTCCTCTCAGGGTCCTCCTGGCCCTCATACCCCCTCTGCGGAGCTTCATTTTTCTCGTTGACAGATCAGAGAAGGCAACACAGGGAAGTCTGAAAACTTGCCCAAGGTCACAGGCTGGTGTGCAGCGGAGCCAGGGTAGCAGCCAGGTCTGGCCTTATTCTGAGTGCTAAAGGTGGGTGGCTACCCTGTGCCTCACTGGGGATGGGGGCCTTCCAGTCCCTCAGGACCCTCACGGGCATTCTGCAGTGGCAGAGAGCTTCTCGGTAAGAAGGCTGGTACGGACAATGTGACTCCCCGAGGCCAGCCCTGTGGTCGCAAGGCTGAGTGTCCATGCTCTGGCTCCTGGGCCGTAGAGGGCCATAGCTCCAAGCTCTAGAGTCCCCATCCCACCACAGGAGCGGGCCTAGCAGCCACGTTTAAGAGCTGCATATGTCAACACACACATTCGGGTCCCTGTTCCTGAGGGGTTCCTGGTCTTCCCTGTGTCCCCAGTGAGGTTCTCAGTAGCTCCAGATCCTGAGCAGGGGGCCAGGAGAGAGGGATGAGGCCCCTGGCTCTCATGAACACTGAGCAACCCTGAGTCCTGGAAAGGGCTCAGACTTGCCAATTCATGCAGGTGGGACTATCTTTTCAAATGGGGGATTTGAGAAACTCCTATCTGAGGCCATAGCTTGCCCTTAGTATTCCGGAGTGTTAAATAGCATCACACGTCTCTGAAAGGGATTACAAAATGTCCTCATCTTATTGAGGAATTAGTGGTAGCTCTTTGGGAATCCTCCTCCCCAGAATTATCAAATATGGCTATAAATATGAGTTTGAGGCAATAAGAAGATGCACATAAGCCATTTAGAGGATTGCTGTGGCCTGCATGTGTCCCCGCATGGATTCATGTGTTGAAAGTCCAGCCCCCAATCGGTGTTGGGAGAAGGTCTTTGGTAGTGATAAGATCATGAGGGTGGGGCCTCACAAATGGGAGCCCATGAAAGGGACCCAAGAGTGCCCTGTACCAGGTGAGCACACTGTGAGAAGCCAGCCATATGACCACAAGGACCCTCCCCAGAACCCACTGTGCTGGCACCCGGGCCTCAGACTTGCAGCCTCCAGAGCTGTGAGAAGAGAATGCCTGCTGTTTCCGAGCCTCTGTGCTGCGGTGCTTTGCTACAGCACCTGAGACCAGGCTGCACCCATGTGTGTGTGTGTTCCCATCCATGAAAGAGACATGCTTAAGGGTCAGCATGGCCTGGCCACCCCAGGACCACAGCTGGGGGACAGAGGGTCCTGGGACTGACAGGTATGGGCTAGGTAGGAGGAGGCACCAAGTCTTGAACTTTCCAAAAGAAGTAGAAGTGAGCAATGAGGAGAAACTAGAAAGAAGGTCTCAGGTGCACATCATGAAGCAGAGGCATCTGCAGAGCGTGTGAGGTCGGGTTCCCCAGTCAGGTGGGAGCACAGGGACAGGTCTGCACTCGGCCATGCAGAGCCTACCTGCAGAGCCCGCCCCGAGGTCCGTTGCCCTCTAGAAGACGGCCTTCAGGCCACAGCAAGCACGAAGTGAGAGCAAGCCAGCAGCCCTGGCCAGAGCGATAGAAAGGAAGGTGTGGCACTCGGTGTCCAGAGATCCATCACTCCTGCCCGCCAGTCTCAGAGCCTGGAGTGTAGGAGGCCTGTCCCCTCTGTCCCACTGGACAGGCAATGCGGGATGTGAGCCTAATAGTGGTGGCAGCTCTCTGTTACCATGAGGTGAGAACTGACATGGGGACTCAGCAAACACAGGTGGCAGGGCCTGGGACACAGGCTGCTTCATGATCTTACCCCACATGTGACCAGTGGCCCACCATACCTTTCAGCAGAGAAGCTGATGAATTCATCTTGGGTTTGCCATTTTGAGCTAAGTTTTCCTGTCATTTGAAACTGCAAGCAGGTGACCTCTCTTACAGAAGGGACCCTGCCCCATACCTCCACTTCATGGAGCAACAGCAACATCTGTCATCAGAACTCTATGGATCCGAGGGCAAGTTTCAGGGAAGGTGCCCAGCATTCCCCCGGTACTTCTGGGGCCCAGGTGCAGCTGGGTTTGAGCTTCCCCAGATTCGTCTATCACGGACACACCTGTGACCTAGGCCAGTCCAGCCTCCTCCCTTCTCTGCCCTGGATCCCCCACTGGATACCAGGTCTGGGTTTGAAAGCTGCTCTCTGAGGAGTGAAGGGAGCCAGCCCCATGCACTGTCTTGCCGAGGGATGAGAAAGCTCCCACGCGTGTCCCCAGGGTGGGTTCTGACTCTTGAATCATGGTGCTGAGCTATTATGCAGGTGTATTCCAGAAGGAAGACACTGAGGAACTCCATTGTGTTGAACTTCTCAAATCGTGCTGGTCTGAGCTTACTATTCATCACACGGTAGGGTGTGCTTTACTCGGGGACCTGCTCCATTTTGCTGAGCGGTGAAGGTGTTTGGAAAGTGCAGAGTCGTGAAGCCGGCCACAGGCTGCGGATGAGCCTGTCATCCACCTGCTGACTCCTCGAGGTCACCAGGAGCCAGGCCTTGCAACTGACCCGTTGACAGGTGGCTGCAGGTTGTGCAGGGGCAGCAGGGGAGCGCTCAGCCTCTCCAGCGTGTAGGAACGTGTGCAGAGGGCCTGATTTATTCTGAATGAAGGAAGGCAAGCAATGTGCAGCTTTTAAACCCTTTCATTATGGGACTCCAATATATGTGACGCGAGAGATTTATGGGTGGATTCAAGACCCCTGGATGGTAGGACGCAGTCCCCGGTGCCTGGAGGGGCCGATACTCAGGTGACGTTCCCGGCTGCCCCAGTAAGAGCGGGTGTGGGAAGAGCACTCTGTGGCTCTGTGGCATTAAAATCCGTCCCATGAGACCCCACTCTCCACTTAGGGCCTGTTGATCTTGTCTTGCGTGTTTCCGGGACTCTGCTCCCACTGAACTGGAGCAACATCCTTGCCAGGGCTTTGCAGCAGTCCTGCTCCCAGGGCTTACGGACGTCCCACCTGCAGACGCTGCAGCCACTTACTCTGCGAACTCAGCCAAGCTACAGGTGCCCCATTCGTGCCTGTTAAATGGAAAATGACCCGTAGTGTGACAGTAGCACATGCACGAGACTTAGAGGGACAGACCAGCCGACTGCGTGGTGATTGGGACAGTGCAGTGCCATCTCAGCAGGCTGCTCTGAAGTCATTGTTATGTCTCGGGGTTTGCACAGCTGGAGCTTAGTTCACTGCAGCCAGAAGACTTTGAGGGACGCCTTGAGGTCTCCAGGGAAGGGAGGAAAGTTCTTAGTGGATCTTAAAATCGTCTGGGTTGAAAATGAAGATTTTTAAAAGACTCATTTGAAGAATAGTTCAGCCTGATAGAAGGCTGGCTTTCAAGCTGTGGTTTCTATGGATAACGAGAGACACTGGGGATGCCTGAGTATTTTTTTCCCTCCACATTGTTAAAGAACCTTTTCTGGGGGACAAGCCAGAGAGTGGAGGATGATGCTGGGGAGACACACAGGTGCTCTCTTGACTTTTGTCTGGTGCCCCTGGAGCCAAGACTCCACATGCCTCATCTTAGTATTTGAAAAAATCGAATTTGAAAACAAATGTAAAACATTGGCAGGATAATAAGGTTAATCCTTTTCCACCAAAAACAAAACAAACAAACAAACTGTACCAGATATGCTGATGTGGTGACATCAAGACCACATTCTAGACACTGTCACGTTCCCATGGGTAACTAGAGGGACTGCGTCACTCACCTGGGCCGGGCAATCAGGCAGGACAGAAAGGCACCCATGTGGGAAAGGAAGTAGAGCTGTCTCTGCTCACCAGATGACAACGTGTCCTGACAAGAAGCCGAGAAACCCACCGGTGAGGAAGAGAGGGGACCACTGAACTCAGGAGAGTTGCTAGATACAAAGTAAACACACGAAGATCAGTTGTGTTTAGATATTCCAGCAAAGAACAATCTGAAAATCAAACAAAGGAAACAATTCAGTTTACAGCAGCATCCACAGAACGAAGTATTTAGGAATGCCCTGGACTAGTGAGGTGGAAGCCGTGCCCTGAAGAACCGAAACATCTCTGGAAAAACTGAAGACACAAATGAATAGAAAGACATTCATGGCCATGAACTTGAACACTTAAGATTGTTGAGAAGGCTGCACACCCCAAACTGATCTACACATTCAGTTAATTACTGTCCAAGTTACAACTGACCTGTCTGCATAAATGGCCAAGCTCATCCTAAAATTCATATGGAATTTCAATAGACCTCAAATAACCAACCATTCTAAAACAGCAGTAAAGTTGGAGGTCTCAGACTTCCTGGCAGTCAAAGCTGACTACAAAGTTAGCGTTACTGCAAACAGTGCAGTGTAGACACAAGGACAGACATACAAATCACAGAATAGAATTTCAGGTCCAGGGGAGAACCCATACATATGTGGAGAACTCTGACTTTTCATAGGGTGCCAAGATTATTCAATGGGTGGGGAGGACACCCTTTTTAACAATGTAATTCTTATGCAAAAGAACACAGTTGTGTCCTTACCTCACACCATACACAAAACTTACCTCAGAATTGATCAAATACCTTAATATAAGAACTAAAGCTATAGAACCCTTAGAAGAAAATATAAGTCTTCACAATTCTCAATGTGTCCTCAGATAAGACACCAAAGGACAAGCAATAGAGAGAAGTTAAATAAATTGGACCTCATCCAAATTAAAAACTTTTGTGCATCAGAGACACTATCAAGAAATTGAAGCCGGGCACAATGGCACACGCCTGTAATCCCAGAACTTAGGGAGGCTGAGACAGGAGAATCGCGAGTTCAAAGCCAGCCTCAGCAATGGCGAGGCGCTAAGCAACTCAGTGAGACCCTGTCTCTACATAAAACACAAAATAGGGCTGGGGATGTGGCTCAGTGGTCGAGTGCCCCTGAGTTCAATCCCTGGTACCAAAAAAAATGAGAAGACAGAAAATCAAAAACAGGTGTTCAAACAAAAACCTGTAGGTGAATGTTCGCGGTACATCATCACAGCAGACAAAAAGTAAAAGAAATTCAAAGCAGTTGGCTGACAAATGGGTGCATCTTGCTCACGTCCCACGTGGACAAGGGAAAGAGTTCCCCTCGGGAGGGATGAGCTGGCTGAGAAATAAAAGCTAAGAAAAGTAGTACTACAAAATAGCCACAGGACACAGGAGTACAGGTTCATTATGGGGGCAGCGACAGGCCAAGCTGACTAGACAGGTACAGCTTCTGACAAAGAACAGGGCTCTGCCCTGTTTATTTATACTTGAAGCAAATCAAAGAAATTTAGAAACTTGCTCACCAAAATAGGAGAGAGGTGGGAGCAGGTAGGCTGCTCAGTTCCCAATGGTCACACCCACTCTGGGGCTGCAGGGGACCTTTCTGGACAGCGCAGAGGGGGAACTCACTTGTATCAGGTGGTCTTAATAGCGGGAGTGTCACTGTAAGTTCCCAAATACTGGATCGACCCCCTCAGTGGCTTCGATGCTGAGAAGGTCCTCACCCATTTCACAGGTGGCTTCCCACAGGTGCACAAAGTGTCACAATCCATACAGCAGAAAATTATCCTGCTACAGAAGGGAAGGAAGTAATGGCACATGCCAGAACACAGACGAACCTTGACATTGTTCTAAGCTGAAGAGGCTGGACGCAGAACTTCCACTTACGTTATGATGCCATTGATGTGAGATTCCAGAACAGACCGGTGCATGCAGACAGGCACTGAAGGGGAAGGTGACTGGGCAGTGACTGCTCACTGGCACAAACTTTCTTTGGCAGGTAATGAAATTGATCCAGAGTAAACAGCAGCAATGGCTGCACAATATTGTGGATGTTCCAGAAGCCTCAATTGTACACAAAAACAGAAAAGATGGTGAACTCTATGCCGGGTTGGCCTTGCCTCAGCGACTTCTTAATTATGAGGCCTGCTTGGGTCCCTCTCTGCTCCGTTCTTTGACCTGCGTGTCCTTCCTTAGTATGCATCTCTGCAGCCACTGTGGTCCTGGATTGGGTGCGCTCTTACTTTATTCCTTTTAAACTTTACCTAATGTGGGTTTTTTTGGCCTTTCATATAATTTAGACGAATCTGTATTTAGAAATACAACCCTTTTGCATACATAGTCATGAAGAGGCTGGTCTGCAGTTTTCTGTCTTCATCTTTTTTCTTTTCCTTTTGCATCATCTTTGGTTTGGGAATCGATTGTACCATCTTCATAAAATGAGCGCAGGCAGTGTCCCTTCCTCCTGTCTGCTGGAGGACATAACTGATGTTCTTCCTTAAGTAGCTACAAAAAAATCGTGCTGGAAATTCGATAGAAATCATGGAAAGAAAGAGTCAACATGTTTACTGCCTTGAGTCTTCTGCTCTGCCAATATGGCATTTCTCTCCATTTAGTTATCTCCTTTAATTCCATCACATTTTTGTATTCTTTAGCATAAAAGCCTCTATGTTTGTACTAATTCACATCTATTTCCTTTTGAAGTTTCAAAAATTGTAAATGTATTATATTTTTTATCTTAATGTCCATGTGTTCATTACTCATAACTAGAAATACATTTCATTTTGGCATGTTTATCTTGTATCCTGAAATCTAAATGAGCTCTAGGAGGTTTTGGTTGCTTTTGCTTCTTCGTAGATTCCGTGGGGTTTTCCGTGTAGATGATCACGGCTTCTGCAAACGCATTCTACTGTTTCCTCCTCCTGAGCGCTGTGCCTTTGATTTACTTTTCTTGCCCTGTATAGAACTTACAGCACTCTGTGAATAAGAGCAACTAAAGAGGACAGCCTTCGAATTTTCCCTATTTTATGGGGAAAACACTTCGTCTTTCACAATTACAGTGTCAGCTCTAGGGTTTTCGTAGGTGGTTTTTATCAAGTGAGGAAATTCTTCTCTACTTGTATTTTTCAGAAAGGATTCTCAGAAATGAGTAGGTATGGATTTTGTTAAACACTTCCCTTTTGTACCAGCTGACATGATCACATGACTTTTCTTTGGCCTGGGAACATGGTACATTGCAATGACCGATTTCTGTACATTGAACCAGGCTTGCCTCCCTGGAATAAACTCCACATGGTCATGGTGTATAAATATAGCAATCTATTACTGAATTTCATTTGCTAATACATTTTAAGGACTTTTATATCTATATTTACATAGGATATTGATTTGTAGTTTTATTTTTTTCATACTATTTTTATCAGATTTTGGTACCAGGGAAATCCCAGCTTCATCAGATGAGCTGGGAAGTGGCTCTTTCTCTTATCATTTATGGTAGACACTGGTGTATAATTGGTGCTCCCTTTTTTTTAATGTGATGAAATTCTCCAGTGAGGCTGTCAGGACTTGGAGATTCATTTTGAGGAATTTTTAAATTATCACTTAAATGATCCTAAAGGTTACAGGGCTGTTTGAGTGGCACATTTCATACTGGGTGACTGCGGTAGTCGTGTTTTGTGAAGAATTGGTCTGTTTTCTCAAAGTGCTAAAGTTTCATTTATGCATATGAAATATTTTACTACTCCCTACTGTCTTTTGACACCTGAAGGGGCTGCAATACCAGTATTACTGACATCGATAATTTGTTTCTTCTCTTGTTCTTTGTCAGGCCTACTACAGATTTGTTGATTTTATTAACATTTTTAAAGAACACATTCCTTGTTCTTTGACTTTTCATTGTTTCCAACCTGTCCGCTGTTTCCGTCTTTATCTCCTTCCTTACACTGCCTTTGGGCTTATTTTGCTGTCTTTTTCATAGGTTTTGCGGTGGAGGGAGAGCCTAGGGATCTGAGGCTTCTCTCTCCTTTCAGCCATGTGCACGCCACGCTGAAGAGGGGACGGCTGCCTCGCAGTGAGCCAGCCGCTGTGGATACGTTTATCTTTATTTTCTTTCAGTTCAACATATTTTCTTTTTTATTGAAACTTTTTCTATTGAAACTTTGACCCATGGATTGTTTAGGATTGTGCTGTTCGTAGTGTTGTCTTATGACTTATGAGCCTATAGTTTTTGTCTTTATTATTTTATAATCAGACCTCAGAGTAATGTGTTTGAAATTCAAAAAAAACAAAAAACAAAAAAAATCTAGAAAGCAATGAAGATATTGCCATGAAGACAGTGTGGCACCCGATGAAAAGACACATTGATGTGGTCCCTTGAAAATCTGAAAATAAAAGAGTGAGAGAAAGTGACAGGCAAACGCATACAAACCAAAGCCCCGACTGTGGTTCCGTGTTAAACACGGTGAACTTGGGCAGATCCATTAGGATCCAGAACACTTTGCAAAGCTGACGACTAAAACTCACAAAGGAGAAGAAACCTATAAATATAAATGCATTAAATTAAATGGCAAAATTCATGAAGGAAAATATTAAAATAAATCTAACAAAAAACAGAAGCATGGCTGAGGTAGAGAGGTGGTTCACGCTACCAGGACCATCACGTGGCCATAAGTAGGTAGGGACATGGAGGCCCGAGAGGCACGACACCAGGTGTCGCTCTAACACAGGTGCCAGCACACACAAGCACCCACAGGACACGCCTCCCAGGACACTGGACGGCCCTCGCGTGGTCTCCACAGGCTGCACAGTGTGCCACTCTAGCAACAGCCAGCCTCCCTGGCTCTGAAAGAACCCACGTGGCTGCCCGTAGCAGCAGCATGAAGATGGCCCGCAGGCCCAGTGCACTGGGTACAGTGTCCAGCGTAGAGGAGGCGGGCCTTCTGCTGGCACGCTGGCTGCCTTCCTACTGTCCAGACGCCCCTAGCATTGTCCTGCCCATCAGTGGATCCACCTTCCATCCTCAACCCCAGGCTGGTCTGCCGGCGGGGAGCACCCGGCAAAGCCCTCCGTCCAGCCAGCCCTGCCTCCGGTCCACACGGGAGCACTTCTGCCACACATGTGGTGTGTGCGGACAAGAGGGGTTCAAAGTCCACCACTAAAGGAAAGTACTGTTGAACCGCTCAAGTCACTTTCGTGAATCCACATGAGAGGGCAGCTGTGTGGCCCAGGGGGACAGACCAGGCTGGGAGGGCCACTTTGAAGGCAGGAAGTCAGCTCTGCTATGCACGTTCATGCTGGCGTCGGGGAGGAACCTCGCTGACTTCTCTAGAGAGACCAGTGGGAGACTGGCCCTCAGCCCTCGGGACAGCCTTGCCCAGCAACGCATAGTGACTTTGTCAGGCAGGTGCCGAGAAGATCACACAGGCAGGCATGCCTGATACCCTGTGCGCCCCTGGGATCAGGGGGTGAGGTCCAAGCCCGTTTCCTCTCTGAGCAACAGATTTGATTTATGCGACAGGACAGTTAAGGCAGAAATCCAATTACTGAGCTAATTAGCACCTTTGAGTGGTAAGCACCAAATTTACAGGAGGAAGGCTCTGGAGGAAAACTCAAATTACCCAAGATGGCAGGCAGCTCACCTCCTGAGAGGGGCCGTGACAGCCAGAGGCCCTGGGGTACCCACGGTGCGGCCCATCTGCGGGTCTTCAGAACTTAGCGCTGTGCATTCCAGAAAGGCTGGAGCCCTTTGAGAGACAGCTTTCCAGTGGACACAGTTTTAGAAGGTGTTCTCATTCCCTGAAGAGTTGGGCAGATGACTTTCTTTTGGCTCAGTCCCACTTTAAAAATTGTTTATTCTGCTGCTGAAAATTCCATTTGTCCTAGGTCTTAGGTGAAATTAAAATTCCATTTAGGGACTAACCATGCAGGCCTGGGATTTCAGCCTTCATTAGAAGAATTTTGTTGTTTGCTTTGTTTTCTGACACCCTGGGCGCTCTTATTTTCAAAGCTGCTGTGAAGTAGCTGGAAGGAGCCGGGAGCCCTGCGGAGCGGCCTGCTGAGGTCCAGGCCCTGGTGCCCCACGGCAGAAATGCCCTCTCCGCCTGCTGCGGAGTCTGGCCAGCGTCCAGACAGGACCTTGCCTGGATGGGTCTCCAGTGTCTGAGGCAGACGAGGAAGGAAAGGATTCTTTTCTTATTTTCTGAAGACAAGGCTTTTCATTTATTGAATTTATAATTCCTTCCAAGTATCTGTCCTTCTATTCTGATCCCCAAGAGACAAGCTCACAAAAGAACTTGTTCTGAGGTTTCTTCCTATGCCCACTCCTGACAAGCGCTTGTCACCCATTGAGTCACATGCAGCATGTCAACCAGCATGTTTTACTGTGAGGCCAAGTGTGCAGCACCGAGGGGCTGGTGGTCTGTCCTTCCAGCAGGTACCATGAGATCAGAAGCTTCAGAAGCAGCTTTACCCGTGCTGAGTGACCGCAGTTGGGAGCCATGTGCGTGGCGTCGTGGTGTCTGGGGTCAGCTGCAGAGGCAGATACAGACAACCACACAGAAATGCAGGATGTGCTGTGGGTCTGGAGATCTGTGACCTGGGACACTTTATCTCCTGGCCTCAACTGGGTGCTCTGAGGCTGGGTGTGGCTGGTTGATACCTGGAGCTGCAGAGCAGGCCTGAGACGCACCCCAGGGCTGCGTGAGCGTGCTTGCCTGTGGTTGACGTTAGCCACGACAGGGCTGGACAGGGCTCTGAAGGAGAGGTGCAGTGGGTGACAGAGCCCAGGGCAAGTGAGCTGCGCCCAGAGCAGAGGTCAGGTGGTGTCCCAAGGAAGTGCCCTTCTGCTGAGACTAGAGGGATGTGGGTCCACCAGAATCACAAGTGGGAAGGGAAATCGAGGGCCACATATGCAGGAACCGCAGTCCTGGTGATGGGGGGCTTAGGGTGTGTGGAGGGTATGCACCTGAGATCCAGGGCTGGAACCCGGAGAGCACGGGCAGGGCACTGCCAAGGCAGGGCCGGGAGCCTGCGCCTAATGCCTCAGGGAGCAAGGGGCCTGCATGTCCTCGTTTGAGTGCGACGCTGTGTCCGGCGCTCCTGGCTCTAGAACGTGCTCTCCCACTGGTGTGATGACGTGGAGCATCCCGAGCCTCGCAGGCTTCACGGCACTTCCGTGTTTCACCCTGGACAGCAGGAGAACCCCCTTCGGCTACAGAGAGCACTACTCAGCAGTCTCTCCAAGCAGAGCAGGCCATGGCATGTACAAGGGGCTGGGGGACATGTGGCAGTCAGGGACAGGTGATGTTCTGGGATACAGGTGGCTGGCCACCCCCATACAGGAGGTTATGACCAGCTGCTTCTCAGAGACCTGGGGTGAGTCTGCTCCCCTCAGGAGCAGGGGTGGCTATGATCTGAGTGGCTTCCAAGGGCTGTGACCCAGGGCCTCTGTCAGGGTTGGATAGGGGTCAGTGTGTGTCCTGCCGGCCACTTGTCACCTTGACTGCAGACAGACTGTCCTCTCGTTTATAAGAGCTGATTCTGTTCTCCTCATTCAACCTCAGAAAGGTCTCGGACAGGGTGCCCGACTCCCGGAGGCCGGTGTGCAGCGCCCGCTCGGCGCCACTGTCTGGACCCGACCTGGACAAAGCCCGTGGCCACGCAGCCTCAGGTGCCCACAGCGGCAGCCACCCCTGGAGGCTCGCCCCTCTTTCTCTCTGTGGATCTGTTCGCCAGACTGAGGGACCCCTCTCTCTCCTCCACCTGCCCTGGACCTGCCAATCTCTTATTCTCCCCTCTTCCTGTGGCTCCGTCCCAGTGGAGCACACCCCCCAGTGCGTGAGCGCCGTCCCCTCCGCGTGTCCCGCTCACCGTGTGGCTCCTGAGGCAGGTCTCAAGCATAGAGGGATCTAACGTGGCCTTCTTCCCTTTTGTCCCTTCTAGTACGAGGCGAGTGGACAATTCCAACACGAGACTAGCCGTCCAAATCGAAAGGGACCCAGGTAAGATCTTTCCTATCCTCTAGTCAAGCTTTTATATACTTATCGTGTGGACAGCTCCCCAAGTGGGGACTTCCGTACACTCCTCTTGATCATAGTGGAGACACAGCACACATGGCGAATCTGCTAACCGCAGAACAAAACTGAGCAAGTGGCTTCACCCATAGTCACCCCCTGGGCATAGCCACTGTGTGCTGAGCAGCACCCCCGGCTCTGAAGCAGAGCAGACCTCCGAGGTGTACAGCAGGCGGGAAGGCACGGGCCCACTGGTGCTCACAGCGCACGCAAGGAGTCCCAGCTCTTTCCTGTGAACGATGAAGTTCAGTCATCTGGGCAGGCCAGGCTGAGGAGCCCTGTGCATCTTAAGAGCACTGAGAAGACACAGGAATGGGCTGAGGGTCCTGAGAAAAGGGCTCTACTTTTCATCTTGAAAGGCTGATTCTGCTGCAGGATGGGGATGGGACAGCAGGTCCTGCAAATAAATTTGTGCTGCCCACAGCAGAAATATTGGTGGTTTGACTGAGCTAGGGCGTCAGAGATGGAGAAATGTACAAGGACTCAAAAACCATTTGCAGAGGATGAAACAGAGGAGTAGAAAGAAGTCATGATGAATTGGATGGTGGTGCCAGCTACTCAGATTGGGATGTCAACAAGGGGTGCCCGATGTGGACACGTGGAAGCTGAGCAGCACGGAGACACGCAGAGAAGATGTTAAGTAGAACAGTGGTGCCCAGGGCCGGAACTCAGAGACCGCAGTGGAGATAGGAATTTGTAGGGCACTTGCATCTACACGGCAATTCCATCCTTGGTGTGGAGGGGCTGCCTCAGAGAGGCTAGAGGGGAAACAGTCCCTACATCCACTAAGAGTGTGAAGAGCAGGTCTTTGGGGTGTACAGGGAGTGTGACTTGGCCTTATTCCAGTGACAGCTCCCTTTTTCCAGGTCTGGGCCTCAGTGAGCACTCACCTGCTGTGCTCTTGTCTGCCTGCAGGGGGCGATGACAACAACCTCAATTCCATCTTCTATGAGCACTTGACAAGGACCCTGCAGGAGTCGCTCTGTGGAGACCTCGTTCTTGGTCGCTGGGGTAACTACAGCTCCGGTGACTGCTTCATTCTGGCTTCAGATGACCTCAATGCCTTTGTGCACCTGATTGAGATTGGAAATGGGCTTGTCACCTTTCAACTTCGAGGACTGGAATTCCGAGGTACGACTCTTCACCGCGGGCGGTGTTAGCACTGATTGCTTCAGCTGTGACCATGCAGTCTTAGTAAGAGGCCACCAGGAAGAGGGAGAATTGCATGCCATTCCCACTGAATGAGAATCAGGGACCTGGTGACCCCTACCTTGAACAGGGCGTGTTCTGATGAAGTGAACTCGGCAGCTGGGGGAATAGTGACCTGAAACGTGATCATGCCCACACCTGTGGACAGCAAGTCGGAGCCCTGGGCTGATCCTCCTGGGGAAAACTCAGAAGCAACAGGTGGTGATGGGCACCCCTGGCTGTGGGTCATCAGCCAGACCTAGGTAGAACCTGGCTCTGCCAGTCACAAGTGTCGGGGCCGTCCTGCCTCAGCCCACTCATTGAAACAGGGCGGTCACTGTCGCCTTCTGCAGAAGGAGAATGATGATAAGAATGGCTGCCCCACAAAGTGACGTATGATTCCAAGGATTTCACGTCACCGAGGGCAGCACATTGCGTGGCCATTGCTTGGTGGCTTCCTAGTCTCCCTGGCTCCTGTGTGACCCCGGGAGCTGGGGCAGGTGGTGGAGCAGGAGGGGTAGCGGCCGACACACTTAGCACAGCAAGTGCTGGGAAGGAAGGGAGTGGGGCGGGGGGCTGCAGGCCGCTGCCGAGGTCGGGGCGCGGAGGCCCCGCACTGCATGGAATGGTCTGGAGGAGACCGGGAAGCGAGCCTGGGTGTAGGAACTGACGTGTGCTGAACGTGTGCTTTGAGCAGCACCGGGAAGACAAGGCCTGGAGCCCACCAGAGCAGGGCCTGCCGTGACGCCAGGGGCGGCTGGAGGCAGGCAGTGTGCGGTCTCACAGCCAGGTCCAGGAACCGTGGTGGCACTGCAGAGGGAGAGGCTGGCCCCCTTTACGCTCTAGGAGTGCCTGCTGGATGCCCCCAGGCTGTCCTGGGAGGCCCCAGAGAGAGCAGGACATGGGAGGCTGCTCAGGACTGCACCATTGTCCCTGGAACCTGAGAGGAGGGCGGGAATGCCAAGACACATGGAGGTGGCCACAGCAGAACTGAATGCTGGGGTGCAGGAAAGGGGGCAGAGCACCCCAGTCTCCAGATGGAGCATCTGGGTGGGCAGAGGGGCCGTCGCCAAAGCAAAGGGGTTGGAGGCTTGTCCCTCTGTGGTCAAGGGGTCAGCCTGGGAAATCATGGGTTTCCTGGCTAAAAGGGGTCCTGTGGTCATGGGGAGGCTCTAGATGGCTTTGCCTCTGGCCATCTGGCTAGGATAGGGAAACTTGGGATATTTTAATTTTGAAATGCCCTTGGTCTTGGTTGGGCCAAGTGACCACATCCATTGAACAGTCTTGTGTTTCTTCACAGCCTTGTGTTTCTTCTTTGTCCAGCACCAGGTAGGTGCTGTAAATACAGAAGCAAAGGCCCCCAGCTTAGGGAACTGGAGCATCCTAGAGAGGACAGTCACACAGGAACTATCACTGTCTCCTGAGAGTGCTGTGACGGTGTCCTGCAAGGGCTACCATGGGGACCAGAGGAGGGGCAGGGGGTCAGACCAGAACCTCTCCTCTGCCAAGCCGACTCAGGTTCAGGCCTGATGGAGGGGAGTGGGCTCCCCTGCCAAGGAGAGGCAGGCGTGATGGCCAGGAGGAGGCATGCAGGCTGTCAGGAGGAGGGGGCCAGAGGCAAAGCCATCCAGAGCCTCCCCATGACCACAGGACCCCTTTTAGCCAGGAAACCCATGGCTTCCCAGGCTGACCCCTTGACCACAGAGGGACAAGCCTCCTTGTTCTTGGGGGGAATATCTAAGCATTCCTGTGTGAACCTCCATTCCTTTAAACATTCCTGTTTTAGTCAGCTTTTTTGCTGCCGTGACTAAAAGATCTGACAAGAACAATTAGAGGAGGAAATGTTTATTTGGGGGCTCACAGTTTCAGAGGTCTCAGTCCGTGACCGCTGGCTCCGTTCCTTGGTGCTTGAAGTGAGGCAGGACATCATGGCGGAAGAGTGTGGCACAGGAAAGTGGCTCACATGATGATCAGGGAGCAGAAAGAGACACTAAGCTCAGCTCACCAAATATATACCTCAAAGCCATGTCTCCAGTGCCCACCTCCTCCAGCCACACCCTACCCACCCTCGGCTGCCACTCAGTTAATCCCATCCCATCAGGGGATTCGTCCACTGATTAGAGTGAGGCTCCCGCAACCAAATCATTTGTCCGCTAAACCTTCTTGCACTGTCTCACACAGGAGCTCTGGTGTTGCAGGGACAGACGAGGCAGGACACTGGATAGGAAGCAGGAAGCAGGTTTATCTGACTGCAGTGGTTCAGAGGTACAGCTTTTGCTGTAATCAATTAATCCCCCTGAACCCCGTGTTCAGGCAGTTCCAGAACTTCATACCCAGCGTGTAAGGGGAGGGGCTCAGAAGTTCACAGTGCAGGAGTTCACACAAAAGCAGCTTTTTCTTTCACTGTTTTGGGCAAGATAACCCTTCAAGGACAGCACCTGAGAAGGGGAGAGCTGCTTCTCCCCCTTTCCTCCCCTGCCAGCTGTTACCATGGAGCCCAATTAGTAATATCTTCTCTTATCTCTGAAATGTGAACATCTCTGTGAAGCTCAGGCCCAAGGCCAGAAGCCTTATTAAAGGATCTGTCTTTCCTACCACACTTGGCATTTGCAAACACACTTCTATAAAATATTATATTGTTACTATACTGGATAGTTCGTAAGTGTTTGTGAAAAAACTACTAAAGGGGCGTTCAGCACTTGGAGTGGTGGCCAAGTAAGATAGAGCAACAGGAAATAGGAAGTTTAACTACATTGAACTCCTTTGTAGAGACTCTTGTGCTGATAGTCCTAAGATCAATTATGGTGCAGATTTCTGGAGAAGCTTCATTGAGATTTTCTGTGGAGGGGGGGGTGCCCCTATATTGGGGAACACTTCACATCCAAACCATAACAATTCCTAAGTAAATTTGCCTCCAGAGTGGTTGGTCTGTTTCAGGTGTGCATTCTGTGTATTTCTGTGAATCTGAATCATTGAGGGTGCTGGGTTGAAGGCTGTCAGGTGGAGCCAGTGTCCAGACTCCAGACTCCAAGTGTGGCAGAATCTCAGAAGCTATGTTGCTCCCAAGTCTGAGCAGGGGCCTGGGGTGGAGGAGGCCAAAGGTCTCCCATGCCATAATACAACAGATCTCCCTCTGAGTTCCTGGAATCCAAGAGAAGAACCTGGAAAGCCAACCTTGCCGAATACAAGTTACAGTTTCTATCACAAATTCCTGCCTTCTTCAGCCTCATTAGCCAACTCAATAAGTGTGTGAGTTTAAAGGGTCCAAAGTCAGACGTGAACGTTCACAGAGCCGCATCTGCTTCCAGCCCCTGTTCCACTCAGGGTCCTTCTTAACGTGCCACAGCGGACTCTGGACCACCTCCCACATTTCCTCTTGCAGCTCAGTCTCTGCAGAACCGAGTGGCAGAGCCACGGCAGCCCCGCTGCCCACCGTCATGTCGGCCAGCCATGCTCTCCCCAGGGTCACAGATGTGGCTGCACTCAGCCCACAGACGAGCCAGCAGGAGGGTCCAGGATGCCACGCCTGGGACTGACTGCCACCCCTGGGACCCAGGTCTCTCCTCCACAGGGGGCTGGACTGGGTGTCTGGGGATTCCAGAAAGGAGCACATGGACGCTGCAGGGGCTCTCGAGGCCCAGCCTCTGGGACAGGTGCACATTTGTGCCGCATTGCAGTGGTCAGTCATTCCCAAGGACAGCTCAGGTTCAGGGGAATGTCCCTGTCACATTGCCCTGCAGTGTGGCTCCCCAGGGGCCAGCACAGCACACACCGACTCTTGAACCCCCTCGGGTAAATGGGAAGGAGGCTCTCAACACACACGCCCAGGGGCCAGTGGTCATGCAGGGCGAGACTGCCGGTCTCTGCCATGGCTGGGGGACTTGTCTTCTTCTACTCAACCACCATAGGAACGTCCCCTGGCTGCAAGTAGGACTGTCCCCCGACCACAAGGCCACTTTGGCACAGTAACGATGTGCCATCCCACCTGCTCTCATACAGGACATTTGCTTTGACCTAGTTCCATCACAGTTTGGAACATGGGGACTTTTAAAAAGCATATAGCTTGACAAAATCTAAATTGTGCTTTTGTTGCAGGAAGAATCCATTTGACCTAAAATGACTGCTCTGTTTTCTATCTCTGCAACATAGTCTCCAGCATTCCCACGGAAGGTCTGTTTACTTTACCTCCTTGGGTATTGTTCTAAGTTTTCTTTTCCACATTTTTCTTTTCTTTTGAATTCCCTATGTCCCCAAATAGCAGGCTTTATTTTGGTCAGATTTAATCTATTTCAGCACAGCCTGAGGCAATCAAATTATAGCAGGGAGCCTGCTTAAAGAAGCCCACGGTGGGATGAGCTGTTCTCTGGCTTTCTCTTTCTTCTTTCTGTGGTGCTGGAGATGGAATCCAGGGCCTCGCGCACACGCCAGGCCAGGACTCTACCCCTGACCTTTACTCCAGGCTCTGACTGTTTCTCAAGAAGTAAAATATAAGCCCTAGAGAACAGCCAGTTTCCTGAGGCAATTGCCAAGAAAGTCCCCTTGACCTTCACCCCCAGGGATGCACCCTGTCTATAGAGTTGTTAGCCACAGGCTACGGAAATCAGCTCTCACTAACTTCAGCAGAAGGGTTTGTGGGAAGATATGTCCAAGGACTCAGATTTGGGAGTAGGCTGGCACAGCCAGCTGGGCATTCACCGGGAAAATGCCAAGTCCAGAACCACACGGCATCTGGGAAGGGGTCGCATCTGCACCAGTGGATTCAGGCCCTGCCTTCACGTCATTGGCACCATGAGCCTGGACACTGATTGCTGCTGCCCCCAGAATCTGGACGGATGAACAGCCTTCCAGACCTTGCTCCTGGTGACCCAGCCTCTCTGTATTGCCAGCTCACGAGGCTCAGTCTGGAGGGAGTGTGCGGCACTGACAAAGCCGAGGTCGCCCGTGTGTGCTGGGAGCACAGCAGTCCTTCCAGTCCTCACCACGGCAGGTGGCCACCCCTCTCGCTAAGTCGTACCCACGAGTGCACAGCTGCCTGCGTCACAGTCAAACACAGGTAGATGTTTGCTTTGCAGTTCACATGGAGTCCAGTCAGTGAGCGGCCGTGATCAGGAAGGGCATGGTCCACTCTACCCCAGCAGGGATCCTGGCCCGTGGAGGCCCCCAAGGCCGTCTCACGTGTTAGTACTGAGCTCACAGAAACCGGAGTATTGAATGGAAGACTGTTATCGGCCAGGCTTGAACCATGGGTCCCACACCTCCATCTACATTCTACTGTCCTGGGGATTGACAGGCTGGGGAATGCTTTTCCACTGAGCACCCAGGAGAGAAAGCAAGAGGCTTTGGTAGCACTGTGCATCAGCACTGTCAGCACTGTGCATCAGCACTGTGCATCATTCCCCAAACATGGACGAGAAGTATGGATCCCGGCAGCCCGGAGGAAGGATCCATGTCCACGGCATCACCCCTTTTTGATTCTCTGGTGCTGCAGTGAGTGATGAACGACTCGACAGCAAGAACTCAACTGAGGAACATGTGTTTCTCTATTCTCTCTTTTTTAGCCCATGTGTCCCAGAATAGGGAGAAAGTCTTTCCTTGTTAGCCTAAGAATCAGGACTGCAGTTCTGCTGCCCTTGGATTCCCCAGTGTTACCTGCCTCCACCTGGCCGTGGAGCCCCCTGGGGGAACATCGAGGTTGATCATCAGCTTTGACTCTAAGCCCAGGTGACAACCACATGAGAAGGCCCACAGGCTGAGGACATCAGCTGAAGGTTTTTCAAAAGGAATGGAGTCCATGGATGGTGACCCCAGTTGACCATCTCGACTGGGTGGACACAGCAAGGTGGAGGGTGAGAGTCTACAACCTCTTCAATTCGTGTCTGTCCTTTAGCCAGTCAGGCACCCATGTGGAGGGAGCACCCCTCTCTCACCAGAAGTGAGAATGAATGAGCCATCACAGCTGCTGCAGCAGGAGACCAGGTAACGAGAGGTGCCGTGTGAAGAGCCGAGGACCAAGGAGCAAAGAGCCAGCGGCCTAGGAAGTCCCTTACCAGACACCTGTGTGCTCTGGCCTGGGAGAGCACAGGCCTGAAAGTGGCAGCACAGTCCCCTGCCCACCTGGCCCCTGGCAGCCCCAGGAGACCAGGAGTGGGCTGCCAGTCAGCAGCGAAGCTCCCAAGCCTGGGCCTCTGTCTCTCGACCAGAGCCCCTCCACCTGACCACTGCATCTCCTTCCATTCTTCCTTTTGAGTATTGACTGGAAATGTGTATCATAGTATTTGTTTGATTCACAAAACACTGAGAAACTGCAGCGAAGTTCTTCCAGAGATCCCCAAGTGGCATGGCCTCACAGAGCCTTATTCTGTATCAGAGCCTGGGGGTCCCTGGGTTCCTTTCCAGCTCTGCCACCCGTCAGTCTCAGAGATAGAAAACTGGCTCCACTTGACATCCCTGGGGGCAGCTGAAATCTCTACCCTGCTGCACTTGGAGTATGACCCCTGGGGTAGCAGGTGCTGTTGGGAGACCTTCTGGGTCCTGGGGCCATGCCTGGTGACAAAGAGGAGTGGAACAACCTCTGGACAGGGTCCTTGGTGACAGTGCAGGCAGGGGTGGGTGGAGAGACCGCATGGAGTGGGAGGAGCAGGGAGTAGGATGGGTGCTGGGTGCACCAGGTGAGTGGTCACAAGTTTACAGAGACTGCTGAGGTCTCTGTGTGGCTTTCTGGCCACATTCGGCTTTGTGGGTACAGCCCTGGAAGGACAGGGCTGGTCACCCAGGGTAGGGGTCAAGCCAAGTGGCACTGTGAACTGAGAGACGGGCCAGGACCAGGGATGTGTGCAAGGGTGCCACCGCGGCTGCAGTGCTTGGCCACGGAGTACCAGCTGCGACCACCAGAGCAGAGGGGTGGGGAGCAGCCTGATGGACGGACCCAGGAACTGTGAGCCAAGAAGAGGACAGGGACCTCTGAAGTGGGGACGTCGGAGGAAAAGAGCTAGAACCGTGGAGGGGTTCTGGGACGGACGTTAGAGTAGAGGAGCCATGGGTGATGTGCAGGTCCAGGTCCTCTCTGTGGGAATGGGGGAGGCTGGATCGGGGGGAGGGAGAAGGAGAGGGAAGGGAAAGAGAAAACCCACCGTGTTTCAGAAAATCCATTTAGTTGTTGAAATTTTAAAAAATAAAAGTTAGTTGTACCAGAATGTGGCCCTAAAATGTTAGTGCGGTCCCCTCTGTGGGACACCTCCAGCAGCTCAGCCCTAGCAGCCCCAGGACCTGTGCGGCTCTTGCAGAGGGACCTTGGGAGCAAGGCCCAGCTGTGGGCATGCACAGCACCCCTGGGCCTGGAAAGCTTCAACCCAGGATCTGCCTTCATCTGTGCGAAGTGTTAGCAGCTGTCTCTGTTGGCTAGCACCCCAGAATCACAGGTCTGGCGACATTTGGAAATACCCGTGTAACCTAGTCTTACCTAACGCTAATGCAACCCAACGCTCTGTCTTACCTGAGCAGGTCTCTCCTGCTCATCTTGGAACTATGTAGAATCCTCTCTTCTCTGTGGCAACTTTGAAATCATCCGGAGTCCTTAGCTCTTACGTCCACGTAGCCTGAGGAATCTTTTCAGTCCCTGGCTCCAAACCTTACCCGGAAAATTCGTTCTCCATTCAGAATTCCTAAGCGTGTTTCTCTTCATTTCAAATTACGGGACCTGCTGGTGGGAGAGATGAGGCCAGGCTGTCTAGGTAGACTTCCCGTGGACCCTGCACAGTCTGCACTGGAAGGGTCTTGGAGAAGGGAGCTGTGCCGCCCTGCACTGAGTGTGAGTCTGGAGGGAGCCCACAGGGAGGAACGTGGAAAGCACTGGTTTTCTCAGCTGCAAATGGGGCAGGAGTGGGGAGTCACGCTAGTCACAGAGACGATGACAGTTTGTATTCTTCAGCATGCCATGCTTATGCTTCTAAGCTGCCCAGTGAGTACCAAAGGACTTGATTAATTTCTTTTCTTTTTTTCTATTAATTGGTAAAAAAAAAAAAGTAGGAAAATTTTGCTTGTGATTCATCAAGTCTCATTAGACAGCGTGTAATAAAAGAACTCATCTCAAATTCTCAGAATTTGAATTCCATCCACAGGAAGAGTCTCCGCTGAGAGCCAGTGTTCTCGTTTATAGAAGGGGAAATTGCATCTGCATAGCCAGGATGTCCTGTGCATTGAATGAGGTGCCAAGACATCACTGTTTAAGTTGACGAGTTGACAAATGTCGCATAAATAGATGCTGTTGTGAAATAAAAATTCTCTGAGAGAACAGTGCTGTGTGATTTAAAGGTATTACAGCAAGTTTAAAATCTAGTTTGTGGAACAGGTCAGAGGAAAAGTGCTATTCCTATGGGCAGATCTTAAAGCAGGATGAGGCTCCATGGGACGTGAAATTATTACAATAAAAAACCTCTACCGCGCTCCCCACAGCAAACAAGCTACGAGTGACCCTAATACGTTCTGTCTTTCCCTCGACTGGACAGGAGGCCCATACGCTCCCCTGGGTCCTCAAGGTCATATTTAAGAGTCCACTGTTGCAGAAGGACAGGAACTGGATCTAGGCGAGACATTGCTCGCAGAAGCAATGCAGGAAAAGCCCGTCCTGTCCTTGTTCCATCTGTCGCACGACCTTGACCATGGCACTGCACTCTCGGTGCTAACTTCCCCGTCTTTAAGGCTGGATTGATTTAAAGAGCATGATTGTCAAGTAGGAGCTTAGCACTTAGGAGCAGGAGCACCGGGGCAGTTGCGAGCTGACTGTAATGATGGCAGAGGTGGGGAGGTGGCCATCCCAGGCCGGCCCCACCGGGAGGAGCTCAGCTTTCTGTCCCCCGCCCTGGTGGCTTCAGGAGGCTGCAGGCTCTAGAAAATTAGTCCGCTTAGGCAGGGAAAGCTCAGGTCTTCAGAATCACGATGAAATGTTGGTGAAGTCACGGGAGGATCGTGGCGTGGCTCACTTTGATGAGTACATAAAATTATTTCTGCCTGCCCTGGAGGCTCACCGATCAGGAATTCCTATTCCAAAAAAATTGAATGAAAATTTTTCAGTATACTGTTTTATAATAAAATAGGTAGAAAAATGAATCTTTGAAGACACTGAGATCTCTATTGAATTTTATTCCTACTGAAAAATCTTAAGGTAGATTGAGATTCCTTGAAATATAAAATTCTTTTAAATATTTTATTCTATTTTTATTGACAGCATTAATTACACGTGGTCATGGGGTTTGCTGTGGTATTTCCACACATGTGCCTAGCGGGCACTGATTAGTCCAGGCTCCCCTCCCACGCAGCCTCCCCAACCCCTCCTGGCCTCTAGAAATCACTGTTCTACATCAAGTCAGCGACTTCCAGCTCCTGCGTATGAGAGAGAACATCTTTCTGTGGCTGGCTTATTTCACTCGACACGATGGTCTTTATTTAGTTCATTTGTTTTGTTGCACACGGCAGGGTTTCATTTTTATAGCTGCATAGTATTCTGCTGGGCATATACACCCCATTGATCTGTTGGTGGGCACTTAGGCTGATTCCACAGCTTGGCTTCTGTGGGTAGTGCTGTGGTAACCGTGGTTCCTCTGTGGGCTGACTTCATTTCCTCTGGATGTGTGTCCAGGAGTGGGGTAGCCGGGACACAGGGTAATTCTATTTTTAGTTTTTGATAGCCTCCACAGTGATCTCCATGGTGACCATGCTGTTTGCACCCCAGCTGGGCACAGGGTGCCTGTTCTCCACATCTTCACCAGCATTTTTTTTTTTTGACAGTAGCTGTTGTAAGGAATGAGATGCCATCTCATTGCAGTTTTGATTTGCATTTTTCTGGTGGCTAATGTCACTGAGCATTTTCTCCCATATTTGTGGCTATTTGCATTTCTTCTTTTGAGAAATGCCTGTTCTGGTCATTTGCCTCTTATTTGGTTGGTTGCTTGCTGTGGGTGATGGTGCTGCTGCTAAGGCCTTTGAGTTCCTTATATATTCAGCTATTGATCCTTGGTCAGATGAATAGTTGACAGATATTTTCTCCCACTCTGTAGGTTTCCCCTCTGTTGTTTGTTTCCTTTGCTGTGCAGAAGCTTTTTAGTTCGCTGTGACCACCTTGGTCTACTTTTACATTTGTTTCCTGGACCATTGGGTCCTTCCAGAAAATCATTGCCTACACCGATGTCTTCCATGTTTCTTTCTAACAGTTGCATAGTTTCGGGTCTTGCAGTTGGGTCTTTCCTCCATTTTGAGTTGGTTTTATGTGTGTGGGAACGAGCTGCCAGGTTTCAGTCTTCTGCATGTGGATATCAGTTTTCTCGGCACCAGTTATTGATGAGGCTGTGCTTTCTCCGGTGCGTGTTTTGGAGCTTCCGTTGGGATGTGTGGGTGCCTTTCTGGCATCTCTGTTCTGATGCACCGTTTGTTGTGATGTCAATAACGTGCTTCTTGGTTACCACAGCTCTCCAAAGTGCCTCCAGCTCTGCTCTTCTTATCCAAGAGTGCTTGGCTATTTGGGATCTGTTGTGCTTCTATATGAAGTTTAGGATTGTTCTGTTTCAGTGAAGAATGTCATTGGTATTTTAATGGGGATCGCACTGAATTTGTAAACCACTTCAGATTGTATGGATATTGTTAACAATGCTAATTTTTTCAATCCACAAACATGAGATTTTCTAAATTTTTTTTTGTCTTCTTCAATTTTTTCATTAGTGTTTTGTGATTTTCACTGTAGTGGTCTTCAGTTCCTTGGTTAAATTTTTTTCCTAGGTATTTTGTTGTTATTGTGAATGAGATTGCTTTTATTGTTTCATTCTCAGCAAGTTTGTTATTGGTGCATAAAAATTCTATTGATTTTTGTATGTTGATTTTGTATCCTGAAACTTTCCTGAATTTACCCATTTTGATGGAGTCTAATTTTTCTATATAGAGGATTGCATCAGCTGCAGATAGGGATATGGTGACTTCCTTCCTGTTTACATGCTGTTTCTTTCTCTCTCTTGCCTAATTGTTGTGGCTAAAACTTCCAGTACTATGTTGAATATAAGTGGTGAGAGAGGGGACCTTGGTCTTTTTCCAGACCTTGGAGGGAACACTTTCAGCTTTTCCCCATTCAGCGTGAAGTTGGCTTGCGTCTGTCGTATATATAAAATTCTTACAGTAATGATTTCTTCCCAGAAATGAAATCTGAGCGATCTAACACATGCAGGGAGCTCCCCCCAGGGCAGACAGCTGAGGATGGGGGACCTGAGCGTTCTTTCAGAGTCGAGGATTCTGTCCTGGGGAATGAGTGGGGGGTTGGGGGGATGGAGGGGAGTCTCCCTTTGACATGGAAGTTGCGGAAGTCTCACTGTGACCTTGAAAAATGACAACTTCAAAACTTCTTGAAATCTTTCATGACATCATTTCATTTGTTCACAAACAGCCCTTAACATGGCTGGATGCCAAGAGGCACAGAGGCTCAGGGTTCTGCCTCAGGAAAGCGTAGCCTCCCGGGAGAGTTCTGCCATGGTACTGGGGTGCGCTGGAAGGGGCTGCCAGAAGTCTCGGCCCTGAGCCCGCCTCACACCTGTGCTGTGGGGGGAGCTGTGAGGGGAGCTGCTTGGACCTCAGCACAGGCCACATCTGGTGACCTCCTCCCCTTTGGTGGTGCTGGGCAACTTGGGAACTCTCTTATCTGTGGCCTCAGAAGGAAATACATTTATATAACAATCTATCCCACACACCCCAGGTATGTGCCTGTGAATCCCGCCTGTGGTTTCAGAGGCACCGACTGCCCTGTAGCTATGGCTGGGGCCACCTTGCCAGTCGGGGCCTGCTTGTGCCTGGCGGAGCCCTCACTCTCCCTCTGTCCTGTGACTCTCCTTCTGGTCACCTCACTGCCTGGTATATGTAAGACACCTGCCCAGTGCCTGCCCGCTGGGCTGAGGAAGGCAGTGACCACTTTAAAACTTAGTTCAAATAAACATCTTTTCAAGGTGACTTGGAACAACAGTGGATAGCACTAAATGTTACCATGTGGATGGAATTTGGGGTTTTCTGTGGATTCCAGTTGAATCCTTTGGGACTACTGAGGTTGCTCAGAGCACTCGTATCAGAGAAGAAGGAGCATCTTCAAATGCTCCCTCAGAGAAGAAGGGAGCATTTGAAGATGCTCCCTCTTCAAAGCATCCTGTGCATCTGGCTTAAGATGAGGTTCTAGCTGCAGGTGGCAGGTCCCTGCAGACTCTCAGTGTGGCCTTTCTGCCACCGGGCACCAAGGTCAAATGTTCCTCTGAAGTCCCCAGCCCTCCATCATCTCTTCTCACCTCCTCTTGGTAAGGTTTTCTCTGAGTTCCAGTCCCCATCCCTGAAATGGGACTATGGGCAACTGATTCCCCCTTCAGTGCTCTTCTCCCGAGTCCCCCTTAACCTTGGAGGCTGCAGGGGAATCTTTCTTAAGTACCTCTTTCTCTACGTTTCTGTGGGACATGAACATCCCACCACCTGCCTGTCACCTACAGACATGAGACTCAGAAGTCTCCCACTCATGTGCCTTGACCTTTACACCCTTTAGGGATCCTGTCCTCTGACCAAGGCTTCTGAGTCAGCGGACACCTGCCACAGGGTGGTCTGGGATGGAAGGGGTGCATTGGCAGCTGGCTATTGGCCACTGGACCTTCTGTTCTGGCAACCATCGTCCTTTGGCTGTCCCAAGAAAGCACCAGCCCTACGTCCAGCTTGGCCAATGTTGAATGTGGCTTGACCACCACACAAAGTAGCCACACGCCGGAGCATGTCAGGGAGAGATGTTAACAGTCCCTGCCACCCGCCACACCGTAACGGTCCAGGCTGGGTAGGGAGAACTTGGTCAGCAACGGCTGCTGTAACAAGCGAACCGCAGACTGCGTGGCCTAAGCAACAAACATCTCCTCACAGTCCCAGAGGCTGGCAAGGTCAAGGTCAGCCGCCCAGACTGCTTCTGGGTCTGTAGTGGGTGGCTTGGTGCTGTTCCCTCCTGGGGGACTGGGGTGGCAGAAGCCAGCTCTCCAGTGCTGCTCCCTACAGGTGCACTGCCCCACCCTGAGGCCTCACCGTCATGACCCAGTCACCCCCATGACCCAGTCACCCCCAGGGGCCTGGCCCCAGAGCCATCACCCGCTACACTCATCAGCACGTGAAGCTGGAGGGGGAGTTCCACACCTCGAGGGTTTCCTGAGAGGCTGAAGCTCTCTCGGCTTCAGGTTCCCAGAAGCTGCCCTGGAGAAGCACACACCTAGGCCCCCGGCTCGGCGCCCCAGGGAGCTTCGGCTTGTTGCCTTGACCTGCTCCATCACCCCACACTGACATCTGCAACAGCTTGTGCACTGTGACTCAGGACGTTGTCACCATATCGCGTGTGCTCTCTTTATGAGGATTCTGGGGACAGCATCTCTCTGGTGTCTTTGCCAGAAATAACTCCAGTGCTTCCAAGCAGTTGGTTTGTTTTTGCCCTAAGGACACAAGAAGCCATTCGGTGTTCTCTCTACAGCGGTGCTGGGAGGCCTGGAGTGACCCAGGGCCACCTCTAGTAGCTGCATGGGATGATGGGAAGGCGGCAGGACCTTGACCTTGCTTCTGTCTCTGTCTTTCTTGCCCTTACTTTTATGTAAATTCTCGCTAGCTTTCATATGTGGATGCCAGATGTGGATCAATAAGGCCCACCCAGCCTGACCCTGGCAGGTATGACCAAGCAGCCTGGAGATAGGGACACGGGGTGGCAGAGGCCAGGTGGCCACAGGAGTATCAGTCACAGAGGGGCAGCTGCCCACGCCGGCTGCTCAGCAAGCTGCAGGTCTCCCGTGTGGCCAGGCATCTGGGACCCGCTGGGCACATGAGCTCACACACCGTGGCCAGGCTTTAATTAGACATTCCTGCCAGAGCTGGAGGACTTGAGATTCTCCCAAAACTGATCAAAAAACCATGATGGCACGCCTTCTCTGCCATGCTGACCTCCACCATGAGAACATGGCCACCCTCGAGGTGCTGAGGGAAGCAGGGAGGTGGCCCCGCCAGCCTGGCGTCACCCCAGTGCTGCAGAAGGTCCTCACCGCGCAGGGTGGCCTGACCCTCAGCCTTCCTCCAAGGAAGGAACGTCCCCAGCCCCGCAAGCCTTGCTATGGCTCTCGGCCACAAACCAGAGTCCTCATCTCACTCCTTCCCACGTGACCTTCAGGATGGCCCTTGCTCTTCAGAGCTGGTCACCCGAGGCCACCCTGAACTGTGCATCCCTGTCGGCAGCTGTGACGTCGCTGTCATGCCTGCATGGTCTGCACAGCACGCTGCCCTCCACTGCCCACAGGCTGCCATGCTGACCGCTCCTGTCACTCAGGTGGCCGTCTGGCTTCCATCTTCTCTGGCACACACAGACCCACAGGCACACGTGCACTCACCCACGGCCCTCCAGCCCACCTGGCCTGCTGAGGTGGCACGTCCCTGGCTGCCAGCCCCACGTCGTCGGGGCCAGAGTGGGATGGAGGAGTGCAGGAGCAGAGACCTGGAGCGCACGCAGCTTTCCTGAGCTCCGCGGCTCAGCCAGCTCAGCCAACCCCTTCAAGTACAAGCCCTCCCTTAGGCCCCTTCCTTGTTTCTCCTGTTTCTGAAAACAGCCTTGCTTCCTCTGTGGAAAGGGACTTTCCTCCTAAATTACATTATTAACTTGTGGCAAGCCAGCGTTGCCCATCTGCCACTGTGAGATGGCCCCCCCACGGGAGCTGGGCAGGCCAGTGGGAAGACCCTGGGCTTGCAGTATGAGTGGCTCACTGCTTGCAGTCCAGCTGTGCCTTCCCCATCTTCACAGGGGAAGGTGATTATATATGGCAGATGAGCTAGGAGACCCATGAGATGTTTTTAAAAGAATGCTTTCAGCTAAGACCCCAATCACTGAAGTCTTGGAGAAAGAAATGCAATCCTAAGACCTGGGTGAGACCGTCACTGTCTCCCTTCTGGGGCACAGCCTGCTTGCTTTCCCTTCTGGGCCTGAACTAGCTCACAGACTGTTGGCCTAATAGCCCAGCAGGTGCATTACTACTTGCAGGTTCTAGTTCTCCATCTCTAATGTATTATCATAACTGAGGGAAAACCTAACAAACACTCTCTCTTCACTTGCTTTTAGTTAACTTTAAAAATCATTCATTTGGGCGGTCACACAGCTGGGTGACATGTTATTATTCTCTCGGTAGCTGTGTTGCAGACACGGCTCCTGGTATGGGGGTTATGGTGATAACAGCTTCCTAGGTTATTTCAGGGACGGGAAGGTGGGTCTTGCTGAAAATGCTGACTCTTCCCTTGGGTCTGCAGATGGCCGATGGGCGCCTGGATCAGGATGGGTATCTGGGCACCTCCTTCAGATCGTGTCCATCTTCTCTGCTGCCTCAACCTTTGGGTTAAATTTCTGCTCTGCTCTGCTCTGCATGTAAATGTGTTGATCTTTCGAAAAGTATTTTGTCCAGAACTGTAGAGCACGGTGACTTGACAGGACTGGCCTAGTGTCTCCTCCCCTTCAAGGCTGAAGACACCAACATTAGAGCCAGGAAGACAGAATCCTGCTCCAGGCCACTGGAGCGGCACAGAGCAATCTCCCGTCGTCCACTCTTCCTGCCCATTGCCCCTGCTCCCCCTTTCCCTCCCCACAAAGCCCCTTCGCCTACCTGCACCCCACGGGTATCTTTCTTCTTCTTGGTTTGCTGGCTTTCCAAATAAATCTTTTCCCTTGCCCCCGTCAACTTGTTCTCAAGTCATGGGCCTCTTTGAACAATGACAAAAGTACCTTGGCTCAGTACCTTTATGGCCATCTCACCTGTGGGCTGGTCTGACAGCCTTTCTTTATCTGCCTTCACATGTAATGTGACCCAGCATGTTGCATGCCATGGACTTCCTCAGTGGGGTATTCTCTGCCTGCGCAGAGAGCGAGCTAAAGCAGACTCCTTCCATGAGTCCATGACCTTCCATGCCACCAGCCATGCCGCCAGCCATCCTATCATTCATTCCATCATGTTAGTGCATCCTAAGTACCTGACACTGTGAGTGACATGGAATCACAGAAAAAGAGACTGGTAGGAGTAGATATAGTGAAAAATGTCATGCTTCAATCAAGTCTCAGTGCTAGCGCAGTGTTGGAGTTCATGACCTGGTAAGAATGACAGTAATAACCACCATCTTTGGGGGTTACTCATCACTTTGGATGTGCTATTTTATTTCAACCTCACAAAAGCCCATTTCATTCACAAGGAAACTAGCTTGTACCAGCCGTACACCTTGAGCAACGTCCAGTTGTGAGGGCGCGTTGCCTCTCCCAAGCCCTGTTTGTCCACCACTGCTTCACACTGAGGCAATGCTCTTCTGGGCTGGCGTTCACATGGTATCTCTAGAGAAAATCTTAGATGAGTTAAACATCTCTAAGTGGTAGCTCCCAACAGGTAATTCCTTGATGCAGGCCATTAACGAAGCAGGAATCTCTCAAAATGAAATTGCCCGGAGACGCTCACATCCACTTTCTTTTCTGCTACTTCCTTCCACCTCCTGTGTTTTCTCTCCTTGTTAGCTCCACTTTGCATGACTATTTTATTCAAGTATTTTCATCACTCAGCTGCCTTTTTGTCTTTCCTAAGTTACCGAGGGTAGCAATTTGGAATTTCCACTTCACCATGCCTTTAATTTCTCCTTTCTTCCTGTCCCCTGCCTGGGACTGCACTGTCTTGAAGAGCATGCACAGCCCACCAACAGCAAAGGGTTTGCCTCCCAGCCTCTCCTGTTTCTCTCCTCCATGACTGCAATTGGCTTGCTTGGTATCTGTTCCTGGTCTTGCTAGCTCTTTCTATCTTCTCATCCCTGCAGGGCAGTCCATTTCCTGACTGACCTCCCAGTTGCTAATGGTCTTTCTTATGGCAAACTCTGCATCTTGAGACTCCAGATTATGAGTCATATGATGCCCTCTGGAACCTCGGATCACATCTGCACACAATTCCATGAGAAGTCCTGCAGATCAGCCTGCAACCAATCATCACTAGACCAAGAGTCTTCTTTGTGAGCAAAAGTCCCTGGGTCTTCTAGGTCATTATTCAGAAATATAACCTTCAGTTTTCCAAAACCTGTTGGCAGTCTCAATGTGAAATTAATGTTCTTTATAATTTTGTTCAGATCAGCACTAATCCACTTTTTAATGGAGAAAAGATTTAAAAAGTGCAAGTTAGATCACTTGGCTGTATTTTATTTTGTCAGTGACCCTCGTGTGTAGAGTCTGAGGGAAGGATATCAAGTGTCTTCTGGCCGGAGCTGCTCTCCAGATTCCATAAAGTTCTTCAGCATCCTTCTTTGTTTGCACAGTCAGTGAAGTTATCCAAGTTTTTGCTAAATGTGGAACTACATATTCATAAATTGTGTGGTTGGGCTGCTCCTTCTATTCCTGTAAGCTTCAGTGCACTGGGTCTGCCTGCCAGCCCAGCCGCTGAGGTCATTCTGGATCACCATTATGCATTCGAGGCCATACCAGCACCTCAGGAGCTTCCTCTCAAGCCTGATGAAAATGTTGAAGGGGGAGCATGCCGTCTCCAAGGCTGCTCACACCCGCCACTTCACCCCATTCCAGAAGGGGGTCCTCTGGAAGGCACCCCGTCTGCCCACTCCGGGTCTGCAGTGGGGGTAGGTGGTCTGCCCTCGGGCTTGGCAGCAGCCCCCTTGCAGGCCCGCCTTCCTGGCAACACTGGAGCCCACGGCTGGCTCCTCAGACTCCTCCACCTGCCACCTTCCTAGCCTGTCTGCTCAGGTATGACCTAAAGGTCAAGGTTGTCACTACCCTGCATTCAGCTTTGGTGTCCACAACCTCCATGAGAGCATGACCCCTGTGCCAAAAAAAAAAAAGGGGAGCAGGGGAAAGTCAGAAAGGCCAGGAGGAATACGAGAGTTAAGGGCTCTGAGAACGTGCCTGCCGGGCGTGCTTTGAGCTAAGGATGAGCGTCTGGTTCCTGGGCTCCGCCCTGGTGAAGGCCAGGGGAGATCTGTTCCGCAGGAAAGTCCACGCGTGACCCTCTGACTTAGGTTTGCTTGTGCTTGGCAGGAACCTACTGCCAGCAGAGGGAGGTGGAGGCCATCATGGAGGGCGACGAGGACGACAGGGGCTGCTGCTGCTGCAAGCCTGGCCACTTGCCCCACCTGCTGTCCTGCAACGCCGCCTTCCACCTCCGCTGGCTCACCTGGGAGGTCACGCGCACGCAGTACATCCTGGAGGGCTACAGCATCATGGACAGCAACGCGGCCACCATGCTGCAGGTGTTCGACCTCCGCAGGATCCTCATCCGATACTACATCAAGGTACTGCTCTGCTGCCCCAAGGCCTGCGAGGAGGCAGGCCGCACGGGGGCGGGCGGTGCCAGGTGCGAGCAGCTGCCCATGAGCTCTGCGGAAAGCTGGCTGGCGCGGTTTCTCCCCGGCTCTGAATGCGAGGTCAGGCTGGCTTTGGGAACGGTTGCTCCCTGGAGGAGCCCTGTGGAGTGCGAGTGAGCCTGTGGTGGCAGCCCGCAGGGCGTGGGTGCAGCACCCACCCACAGGCGCCTCTTTCTCACCAAGCCGCGGCGCGCGCAGTGGTGGTGGTCATCCTTCTGACGGAGTTTCAGCCTGCGTGTGACGCTCTGCAGGTTGTCCACTGTAGAACTAGAATTATCTTTAAGCTCCTGTTAAAAACTTAAACCAGAGCCGAATGGTGGAGTCAGGACTGGTTCTGAGCCTTTCCTCCTCGCCCATGTGGAGAACAATCACATCTTTTTTCAGTTGCTTAGAAAATGTGCAGTTTGGGCTCAGTCTAATGGAGGACAGCTGCGGGACTCAGCAAGGAGGCCGAGTCTGGCTGGGCTGAGAGGCTTCTGAAGAAGGGAAGGGCCGGGGCAGGATCCCTGCACGGGCCACAGAGGGCGCCACAAGTTGATGTGCTCCAAAAAAGCAGCCCAACCACTGCAGACAACACTCCCAGGAGCAGAGGCTGGGCTGGCGAGCAGCGGAGATGAGGAGATACAGAGGGAAGAGACAGGGACAGGGTGATATTCAGAAGTTTGGAACAGCTTCTGTGTGGTCCTGGCGTAGTAGATGCTGTTTGTTGGGGACAGAGGTAGCCTTGGGTGCGAGAAGGGCCAGCTGCTCCTCCTTTCCACACCCCGAGTTTGCAGCACCTGCTCTGTGGCAGGGTATCAGTGGCAGCCCTGTGCAGATGTCCTAGAGTGTCACAATGGAGCACAGGGATTTAGATTCAAACCTCCCACAAAACGTAGGTGCTGAGTCCAACCTCACATCAATCCCGGAAGGTTTGGGAGGCCACTCAGGAGGTTGTGACCTGTGACTCTACGATACTGTCCTGTGGCCGGCTCTCCCATAGGAAAGAAAGCCAGGAGCTTTCCAGGCAGCCAGTCCAGCAGACTTGTGTGCCAGAGGTTGGACCTGGTGGGGCACACACACAGGAAGCCTCCCTGTCGCTCACAGATGGAGCTGGGCGGGCAGCTCTGCCTCAGGGGTCCTCAGCCACCAGGGTCCCACTGGCTCCCATCCCAACCTTTTAAGTGTGTACAAGTTCCAAGGACCCAGTGCAGGGCCTAAAGGGGCCAGCTGGCCCTAGACAGGCTCCCAGAAGTTGCTGCAGGTGCCCTGCTGTGCCCCTTGCCAGAGCGTGGTCACATGATGACCCGGAAAGGTCTGGAAAGTGTGCTCTGGGCGTCCTTGATCCCGTAGTGAACCTGTGTGTTCATGGAAGAGGATAAGCGGCAACCAGCCACTCTGCAGTCTCCCTCCAGGAGAGAGGCCCCTGCATGTCCCTCGTTCTCGGAAGGGAGCAGGATGGGCAGAAAGGGCTCCCCAGGGAAGCACATTCCAGGGCACCTGAGCCTGCGTCTACTCTGCAGCTCTTGCAGATGACCTTCCCATGGGCCAGAAGTGTGGACTGGCCAGACCCACACCACGAGGCCCCTGGCCACCACGAGCAGGAGACAGGGCCTCCCAGGTGCTCCCGAGGCTTGGGCTGTGTGCCTGGGCTGCCAACCGAGGCGTCCTCCCTCCTTGTATGAACTTGGCATTCACCAGCCTCCTCTGTTGACCCTGGGCAGGTGCCTCCTCATCCCTAGTGTGCTCCCTCAGGTGACCTTCGCCATCTGACAGACAAGTCCACCCACGTGTGAACAGAGGAGGCTGAGGAGTCCCCAGACCCTGCCAGGAAACCAGTGGCTTGTGGGGAAATGAGACCCTTGGCTCTCTTTCCTAAGAAAAGGGAAGACACGCCCCCTCCAGGTGGGAGAGGCACACAGTTCTCACGGGGCGCTTCTCAGGAGCCAGGACGGACCCCAGCATCAGGCTCGCCCTGGCAGTTCGGATGCCGTGTGCCTGGGGTGTACCTGGGGCCTTGGTTTGTGTTTGTTTCCTGAGTGGTTTGTGCACCTGTAGGCTCGAGAACCTGTACAGACATATCTGTGCTCAAGCTAACACCAATCCCGCACTCAGGAGGGTGGGGAGCGCTGGGCCCCAGGCCTGGGCTCGCGGCTTCCTGCCTCATTCACGCAGGCCCTGCAAGGTCCATGCCTGGCGGCCGTCGCTGGACACAGCTCTCAAGGCCGTCGCTGGCCTTGCTGCTCTTCTAGGAGCAGCAGCTCGGAATCAAGTTCCCAGGGGTGGCCGGAGGGGGCTGTGGGAGGCTGGGGGCCGCGGAGCAGGAGCAGCAGCACTCGGGGCACGGCAAGGCCCGGCTGCTTGGTGAGCAGAGCACTGTGCTCGTAGCTCTGAACTGTTCAAGTTTTGAGAGTTTGGCCTCATCCTGTTTATTATCTCCTCATTGGACAGGCAAATTGAAAAGGGAGAAAACTTTGAAGTAATTCCTTCACACAAAAGGATTGTTCCATCTTCCAATAAACTGGGTCATTCTCCCACCCTCCATGAGCGTACTTGAAATGCCTTCCTCCCTGAAGACGGGAGGTTTTCCCTGGCGTGCCCTCCGGCCCTCCTGGATTTGTGAGTGCTGGAAAGCCTCCAGGTGTGGCGAACCAGCCTCCCGTGAGGGCCTGCCCTCCGCCTTGTTTCTGGGCGGCTTCTCACTGGCTGTGCACACAGAGGCCTGAGGCCCGTTCCCCTGGAGGGACATGCTAGAGGGAGCGGCCTGGTGGACGTGCTGATCTGTGAGGATAAGCCAGGAGCCCCCAGGGCACAGATCCTATGGGCGGGTCCCGCAGGGCCTCCTCCAGGGCAGCTCAGGTGCCCACGCGCTCTTCACTGCCACCCCAGAGTCTGGCAGCTCCGCAGGACTTCCTGGCTGCCTGGCTGGCTGGGTTCCTCCATAGCTTCCTGCTGGGAGGAGGTGGAGACAACGGCCCACCGGTGCTGTGCTCCGTCCCGGGTGGGCTCTGCATCAGCACTGCTGGCTCTGGGGTCTGGGGGTGGGTTCTGGCCGCTGCGGTTCAGGGTCCTCAGTAAGGATTCTGACCTCGTCCTTGTGGGCTCTTTTAATTCCTCCCTAGAACTGGATGAAAAGGCAAACTTGGTTTTTAGACTCCCGTGGAACATGTTGGGAACCAGACCAGATGTTTGCAGAGCCAGATGTTCACAGAGGCCAAATCTCTTCTTTCTCTGTAATTAATGTTCAGTGAAGAAGCTGAGCCTGAGGCCAAGGGCACAGGCCTGGGCGTCACTGCAGTCACCCCAGTCACAGGGGATTGTTCTCAGCCCCCCAGTACATGCCTGAAACCACAGACAGTACCAACCCTATATATGGGTTCAATCCCGTAAAAAAGAAAAAGAGAGAGAGAGAGAGTCAGTTCTGTGAATGCTGGACGCGACTCTTCAGCACGCTCGGGTCTGCGGCCCACATCGGGCCCAGATTTTAATTTTCTCTATTGCAGTGTTACTTCCTCAGGCCAAGTACCAGCCTTTCTGAAGAGTGAATTCCAGAAACCACAAAAGCTTTCCGTAAAGCTGTGACTCACAATAATGAAACAAGCCCAAGGCAGCTTTGCTCCCGCTGGGACTCTCAAGCCAGTGCCCGTCATGGGGGACGTGGGCTATTCTTGAAATCATCACAGTTATCCACTCCTGGCACCAGGATTAAGTGTGCACATGTGTGACAACCTCCATCGTCTCGACTGTTCACAAGAGTCGTGTGGTTTTTGTTCACTGAACACTGGCTGGGGCCCTGGAGGAGGCTGGCGGGGCCTGGCGTCCTCAGCAGCCTGTGGAACCCAGGCAAAGGACGCCTTCCTTGCTGCTCTCAGAGAGGCAGGGCTGGCTGGCTCTAATCACAGAAACCCTGTTGTTGTCTTCAGATAGCATTAAGTTCTCATCTTCCCTTTTCCTAGATGTCTGGGAAGAGAACATTCTAGAATGTCTTAGGCAGTTGGTTCTGTGCATTAAACACAGCAGACACACCAGTGATGCTGTGTGTGGGGAATTCATGGATCATACTTACCTGAGTTGACTTACTTTCCGAGGCCTAATAAAGTATGAGAACATCCTCCTGGAACTGGAATGGCTATAAGAGCCGGGCGCTATGGTGTACACCCAGGACTCTGGAGGCTGAGGCAGGAGGATCACAATTCAAAGCCAGCCTCAGCAATTTAGTGAGGCCCTAAGCAACTTAGTGAGACCTTGTCTCAAAATAAAAAATAGAAAGGGGGCTGGGTTTGTGGCTCAGTGGTAGAGCACTTGCCTAACATGTATGAGGCACTGGGTCCGATTCTTAGCACTGAATACAAATAAATAAAAAAAAAAGGTCCATCAACAACTAAAAGAATATTTTAAAAAAACAGAAAGGGCTGGGAGTGGTGGCGCAAGCCTGTAATCCCAGCACTTAGGGAGGCTGAGACAGGAGAATCGTGAGTTCAAAGCCAGCCTCAGCAATGGCGAGGTGCTAAGCAACTGAGTGAGACCCTGTCTCTACATAAAACACAAAATAGGGCTGGGGATGTGGCTCTGTGGTAAAGCACCCCTGGGTTCGATTCTCAGTACAAAAAACAAACAAACGAATGAAACAACAAAACTAGACGACGACTGGCGTGAGCGCTGGGAACCCCTCTCTCTGCAGAGCATCATATACTACATGGCCGCCTCGCCCAAACTGCCCTCCTGGGTGGAGAACCAGTCCCTGCTCAAGTCCCTGCAGCCCTTCTCCCAGTGGCACCACATCGAGCGGGACCTGGCGATGCTCAACGTCAACGTGGACGACGACTACGTGCCGTGTCTGCAGGGCATCACGCGGGCCAGCTACTGCAACGTGTACCTGGAGTGGATCCAGTACTGCGCCGGGAAAAGACAGCAGGTGGCGGGGCGGGCGCGGGGCCCCACACCTCAGAGACCCCGTCACCGTCCCCCTTCTCATGCCCCAGGGTAGACCAACACAACAGAGAAGAGAAAAAATCCGTATTTGGTAAATGTTAATAGAACAGTGAAGCAAAATTAACAGGGAAAATGAACCCACCCGCCTCTGGTGAGGGGTTGGAAGGTGTGTGCCGTCAGCTGCAGCTGCTCCTCAGTCAGCTGTGGCATCTCCAGCTTCCTCTGGGCCCCTGAAAGCTGACTTTAGATCCCTCTTGTAACGTGGCTGTGACTGTGATGCGTGGCCGTTCACAGGGCCCTCCCCAAGGGTTTGCTGGGTTGTGCTGGGCTTGTGGAGAGCTCAGGTGGGCGTCCTTTGTAGGCTCTGCCATCTTGCTGACCTGCAGCGCTGCATTTGAAACCTCAGAGCATTAGATCAAAGGCCATACCTGAATCCCTCCTCTCTCCAAAAGTAACTTCCCTGTTTTTATTTTTTCAACATCTGACCACAAGAGAAATTGCTCCAGGAAGCCCAGGGCCATGTTTGAGGGGCGTGGCTGACCATCTGACCACCTAGGAATCCCCTCTAGCTCCACACTTGGAGGAGGCTGGGGCCTCTGGAGCCTGTGTGGAAGCTGAGTTCTTACCCTCGCTCTCTTTCAGCCTTCGAAGGCCCTGGACAGTGACGAGGACTCTCCCCTGGTGACCCTGTCCTTCGCCCTGTGTGTCCTGGGGAGGAGAGCTCTGGGAACTGCAGCACACAACATGGCCATCAGGTACCTGGGGGCAGCCGGGCCTTCCCAGTGGGTGCAGACCCCCACGGTTTGTGTTGGTCTGATTCTATCAGTCGTTTTCTTTAAAGCTGGACTGCTTGGTTTCTTTCAGATACTACTTCCACAGGAAGTCAGGTTGGACCCGCAAGGAGACGTTTTTGGTCACTGTGATCTTTTGGGGCCCTAGATTTGGGAATATCATCAATATAGACAGTTGAGACTCTGGAATCCTGGGTTCTAAGTGCCCGGTGCTGAGAGGGTTCTGTAAGATGATCCGTGTGGTGTCTGGCCTGGGACCTGCAGAGTTCATGCTCAGATTTGGCTCCTTTTCCTGTTTTTCCTCCCCTCTGCCCTAGGTCCAGGGCCCTGTCCCCCATCTCTGCAGGGTGTTGGTAGGTTAGTACCTTCTCCTGTTTTTCACTCTGTTTCCATTGGATCTTCCCCCACCCCCACCCCTGGGGGTAGAAGTAGCCCAAGAATCTTTGGTTAAAGAATGAAGACAACATTAAGCTCCCTGTTGGTCCCTCTCACCCTGTCACTCAGGCAGATGAAGCGGTGCCCATGCCCACCGCCTCCATCTCTGCCCTGCTCCTACTGCTCCAGCCAGAGGCTGACCAGTTTCATCTGTTGCCTGCACATTGTCCAGATCAGAGGCAAAGCGGGCTCCTGCTTTGGTAGTTAGCTTGTGGGCCCCCAGTTCTGAACTGCACCTGCCTGTTGGGATCGCCTTCATTGGTGGCTCCCACCCCTAAATGCACATAGAAGTTCCCCGAGGGGTTTTGTGCATCCCAATGCCCAGGCCCAGCCTTAGACCAGTTGGCCCGGCAGAAGCTCTGGCTGGAGCCACACATCAGTGTCTTCAAGCCCCCTGTGATTTCAAGATGCAGCCAAGGTTAGGGACCACACTACGCTGGGGCAGTTAAAAAAGACAGGGTCCTCCATTTGCCCTCCATCCCCGGTTCTCCTCACTTGGTATTTCTGTTACACTGTGAAATGGTGCTCTGCAGAAGGGCTGTTTTGACATTTGGCTTGAGTGATTGTTATTAGGTTGATGATAAGCTTGTAAAGGCAGAACCCACTTGTCCATCCATCTGACAGCCTCCCCCTGGGTGCCCGGTGAACGGGTCCAGGAGACTGGCTGTCTTTCCAGGCCCTTCCTTAAGGGGGCGCTGGGAGCCATGCTGGAGGCAAGGTACTCAGGGTGGATTGGCCGTGAGGGGAGCACAGGTACAAGGTGAGGAGCTGCGGGCCTCTCCTAGTTCTCTCTGGAGACAGTGGCCTGGGGTCTCTGGCAGGAGGACAAGACCCAGAGTAGTTAGGTTCGTGACATCAGTGGTGCTTCTCCTCCCTGTTGAGAGCTGCCAGCTGCCTGCCCCTTACTGCATGTGGAGAGTTGCTCTGGGGAGGCCCTCTCACCTGGCTCAGCCTCACTGCAGCCAGTAGTGCCTCTGTGGCCAGCGGGACTGCACTGATGTTTGCTGAAAGTCTAGCAGGAGCCAGACAGTAGGGGTGGCCTCGGGCCAGCTCCCTCTCAAACCCTGAGTCGAGGACAGCGATGGCAAAGATTAGGCACCTGAGGCTCAGAGTGAGCCTCAGGTGTCCACAGCCCTTGGACAGGTGGTTAAGCTGATGCCCGAGGGTTTTTGTTCGATGAATGCAAAGTGCTTTATACATTTCAGGTTTTCCTCAAAGTGGCAAATCAATGCTGCAAACACTGCTCCAGCCACACCAAAGACAGTTTAAGGCTGACTCCGTCGGGTTCTCTGTGTCCTGGCTGCACACTGCTGCTTGTCTGGCCTCTTGCGTTCCCCTGATTAAGCGTCAGGCTTATTGTGCTTTTGTGACCCTGTTCTGGTGGGCTTTGTTCTGTTTGGAAGAGCTTCTCACACTGCTTGTTGCAGGCACAGAGGTAGGTCTAGGCAGACTCTGGTTGTCCTCGGGAAGGCCTTACTGCCTTGGACTGGCTGCTGTACGGAAAGGTCCCGGGCCCCAGCAGCATCCAGCTGGACTTGCAGAAGGCACTGTCCACACCCCAGGCTTGGGGTTCTGCCTGCAGGCCCTGAAGCACTGCCTTGGTTGGATGTTGGGGAGCCGTGGCCCACAGTACCCACCTCTCTTCCACCCAACAGCTGTGCCTCATGTTTCATATGCCAGGGTTTCCTAAGCTGTTTTGCTTAAAAAGGGGTGGAGGTTCCAGAATTGAAATATTCTAAACTTAAATTTTATAGATGTAGTCAGCTTGCTCTCCAAAAAGCATTAAAAACGAGGTTTGCATTTCACCCCTCTCTCCTCTACTGGGGCGTGATATTGGTCAAATTATATTGTTATATTGTGTGCATATGTGAATATTATCAATAAACCCCACCATTATATAAAACTGTAATATACCAATAAAAATATGGAGAAGAAAGAAGACAGGAAGGAAGGGAGGGAAATAGGGTTTGAACTCAAGCAATTTGGTGTCCAAATCCAAACTCTAAGCCATATTTTCTTCCTTTATATTTTATTTTAATTAAACCTCCTGGCCAAGGGTTGTATTTTAGTCACCTTTTGTATTCCTCATCCCTGAGTACCTCTTGGGTACCTGGTACGTAATAGATATGCCACTAATATCTGTCAAATGATTGAGTGAATACTGGCCCTGTGATCTCAAAAGGCTTGTTCTTGTGATTAGGCTAGGTAGCAAAGGTGGAAAGGTTTTGCAGATGAATCAGGGTCTTTAATCAGTTGACTCTGAGTTATCGAAAAGACAGCATCTTGGGTGGGCCGACCTCAGCAGGCAGGCCTTTAAAAGAGATGGCTAGCTTTGGCTATGGGCCTCGAAGGAGCAGAGAGCCTGGGAGTGAGGAGGGTGATGGGAGGCAGCAGAGCCTCTGGAGCTGGGCTTCAGCCACGTGCCGCGGGAACTGACCTCTGCCTCAGTCAGAAAGGTGGAAGAAAGCCCTCGGCTTCAGATGAGATCGTAGCCCGACCGACACCTTGACTTTAGCCCAATGAGACTGTGAACAGAGCATCGGCTGAACCCCTAGGCAGACTCCTTACCTGTACAGACTGGGAGACAGTAACTGTATGTTGCTTTAAGCTCCTAAATATTTCATCATTTATTAGGAGCAGTAGAAAACTAGCCCAGGTACAGTGTAGTTCACTGCGATTGGGCGGGGTGTTGAATTCTTGGATCTGCACGTTACAGTGACTGGAAGCTTTGGAAGACAGAAGGAGAGGGCCGGAGGGCGGGGACTGAGCAGAACGTGTGTGCAGAAAACCTGCTCCGAGCCCTCCCCTGGACCTCGCCGGCCAGGAATTGAGATCCCCTGTTCCACCAGACAGGCATCCGTGAACACGAGCGTGCACAAGGCCAGCTTTGTTTCACATTTCCTTCTCTATCCAGATCCTGCTGCTAGTTCATACCCCGCCATCAGGACCTGCTGTAATATTTTGATATGTCTTTGTCTATATAATGATCCTCAGAAAACACAGTGTTTCTGAACTAATGTATTTGTGAGTGTGCGTTTCTATAAGTGCTAGGTGTGATACTTTTCATTCTAACTTATTCTCAAACTTATGATTTCAAGATACAGTCACAGGGACAACGAGGTGGCGGTGGTTTGTTCCCACCAGTGCCTAGAGCTCGTCCATCTCCCAGTGTTTGGACATCAGGTGGTTTCCAGCTCTGCAAGCACATCTGCATGTGCTAGGAGACGCTGGGGGTGGTACTGACAGGCCACGGGCCAGCGCTTGCCTGGTTTTACTGAGTACTGCTGGCTGGCTCTCTGGGATGGCATTTACTCTCCTGCCAACAGCATGTGGGAGCTCTGGCTTCCCGGGATCTTACTAGGACTTGGTATCATAGGACTTCAGTTCAGCCGACTTGATGGCTGCTGAAGTCCTAACCCACACTCACTCAGGCTTCCCTGCCCATGACCTGCAGGTTCACTTTGCCCCGCCTGCCTGCCTCCCTCCCTGCCTCCCTCCCTCCCGCATCCTCACTTCCTTCTTTCCCTACTCTCTATTTCAGATTTATAAAGATTCCTTATACATTCAGATATTGACTCCTCCTTCTAGATAATTCAACTGTTTTCTTCAACTCTATAATTGTAAAGACTAGACGACCAGGGAGGAGATGAATTAAAGCCGCTCGGCAAGGCTTTATTGGAATACATGCTCTCGGGCCGAATCCCCCATCCATCAGAGCGTGTCTGGGAGAAATGGCGCTGGGGCTTCAGTGCACAGAGAATTTCAAGAAAGCCCAGTCAGGAAGAGGAGGGCTTGGGGGCAGGAAGAGAAGGCCAGAGTCCTTCCTGGATAGGTCAGGAAAACCCGCTGATTGACAGGAGGCGTGTCTACTGGTGGCGTCAGCATCTGGCTGGCCGCTCCATTCTGCAGCTACTGACCGGTCCCCCTAATTGGGCATCCTGGACCCTGACCAGACCTAACAGTAATTAATTCTTAATTTTCATGTACCAATTTTTTCTTGCAATTTGAGACTTTGGGATCTTTTTTGCAAAGTCGTCTTCATCCCCTTATCATTTTTCCCTTTCATGTTCAGCATTTTAGTTTGTGATTTATTTTATGCACAAAGCATCCAGTTTTATTTTTCACTCTATTAAACCAGTTTCCCTTAGCACATTCAGGCAGCAATCTATTGTCTATTTGTTCCCCACTAATCTGTGGTATGGCTGTTATCTGTCCAGGATGATCAAGCTGTGATTTCCAGCCTGTCCTTTCTGCCTCATTCACCTACGTGTTTCTGGACTACTGCTACACTGATTTTTTAAAAGATTAGTTACAGCATAATATGTGTTAGCTTGTTAGCTTGTCAGATCCAACAAGCAGAAACCTGGACGGAGGTAGGACAGACAGTGACTGAGAAATGCTTGTGGACTCTAGAACTGGAGAGCGCCAGACCATAATGCCAGCTTGGCCGTGAGTATAGAGGTTATGAAAGACAGGCTGGGTGGAAGGAAGCCTCTGAGCTCCTGAGGCTTTAAGGCGAGTGCGCCAGGCCCCTGGAGAATACCAAAGCCAAAGGAGCTTGAGACGGGTCCTGTGTCCCCAGAGATGCGCTCGCCCTACCAGCCCCTCTGTGTGGGTCTCTGGCTGGGAGCGGGCACGTCCTTGGGCCTGACACGAAGGTGCCAGCAGGCGTCAGAGTGGAGCAGGGAGGCTGAGCCCATGTCACCACGTCGAGCTCCAAGCGGCCTCCATCTGCTCCCCACGAGATGGGTCTGTGTGGATTCAAGTGTGGATTCTTCAAGACTGACAAAGTGATTCCCGGATCTTAAGATAAATTTTAGAATAAGTTTGTCAAGTTCTTCAAAGTGTCCTGATGCACTTTATGTTGGAATTGTATGGACTTCTGGACTAACTTGACAAGAATCTATGTCTTTAAAATGTTAACCTTTGCCATTCACAAACATCATATGGTTTTAATTATTCAGACGTTCTTGTATATAGTTTCTGGTTTTTCAAAAATTTCTTCATGAAAGCCTTGTGCCTTCAGTGAGGTTGAACTTCCATGATTCGCGAGATGAATGGCTACTGAAAGGGCTCTTCACTGTTCCTGTGGTTTATTGTTCCTCAACACAACACTGCTGTGCTTTCTTTATATTTTATGTGCAGGAAAAAATCCAATGACTTATTTTCTATTCACACTCCATCCTCCATCATTTAAGTGGATGAGCTTCCTCTCTTTTAAAGTGGCATTATTAACATCATGCCTTCTCTATCTCCAAGCGTTTAAGAGTGTTAACAAAAGAGCCAAAGTACTTCAAGAGCTTTGTAAATGGAAAAAGGCCAAAGACTGGAGTTTGCCCAGGGCTAGCAGAAAGTCAGTGCTTAAGAAATGCTTGTGAACTTTGGGTGGAAGACAATGAGGTTTGGCTTGGGTTTGAGACCATCTTTTGTGAGTCACAGAGCTGCCTTCTCTTCCCAGCTGGCTATTGTTTTCATCAGCACGAGAGGTTGAAGGTTTTAGAATTTGGGGGGATGCTTTCAGATGGTGGTCGTCTTCACCTTCAGTCGCGCACAGAATGGATCTTGCTGTGTAGACGGCTCCCGAGGAAGCGCCCTTGCCCCCTGAGGCAGGCCGCGCTTGGTCATGACGTTGTGTTCTTTTACACGGTGGATTCCATTTGCTCACGTTTTACTGACTATCCGTCTCCCTGTTTAAGTCAGAGTGGCTCACCACCCGAGTGCCTGCGTGCAGGTGTGCGTGGGCCGTCCTTGTACAGTTGTAAAACCAAGAGTGTGCCCGGGTGGACTTTGAGACCCAAAGAGCCCTTCTCACGTATGTAAGGTAAAGAACAGCCCTTTTGTGCTCAGTTTTAGCATCCCTTCCCTAAAAGCCTAAGGCAGCTCCTGCCCCGGTGTCCCTCTCCTGAATCTTCCACTGGGAGAACAAAGCCTGGCCGCTCACCACGCGTTTTGTACGTTTTGTAGCGGGCCCTATAAATTCCCTGTCCCACGTCCCCTCTGCCCTTTTTTCCTCCTTCCTCCTCCTGGATGCCCGTCCCCTGAATAAAGGATCTCCTGGCTGCATGATGTCATGTATGGTGTCATGTATGGCTGGCCGCTATCCTAACAACATATCCCACATCAGAGAGCACCAGGACTGGAACACCATCCCTGGAAAGTCTCAGGCCCCTCCCGGCAGAAGCCTCAGCCCTGCTTCACTGGAGGGATGTGTCGAGGAAGTGTTTTGACTTGACAAAAGCTTGATGGACAGTTCCTGAGGGAGAAATCGGGAGGAGGAGGAAATGGATGATGTGCTGAGCAGGGCCGGGCAGCGGTGGAGTCAGACGCAATGTCTCACACTACGCCAGCCCAGTGCTGGCCTGGAGGAGGACGGGCCAGCGTGGGTGTGCAAGCCGGCACTGAGCACTTCTTGAATTTGAAGTCGGGTACATCTTCCTGGAGCTGCCCCGCTGAAGAGGCCCACGGACCATACTAGGAGCCCTCAGCAGGAAGCCAGGAAGCCAGGTCCACTGGCCCTCAAGGCCACAGAGAGGACTCAACCTCACCGCACCAGAGTGGGGAGGTGGTCCTGGCCAGTGCACCACTGACTGAGAGGAAAAGTCAGGAGAAGACCCCACATTTTACAGCACAGCAGGTCTGTTTGCAGAAGAAAATTTGCTGACTCTTAAAGCAGATGAGGCTTCCAAAGGACAAGACTTCACTGCGAATTTGATCTTGAGAAGTGATAGCAAAGCAAGCCAGGCCAAACCACACTCTGCCAGGCCCTGACACACTTCCTGGAGACAGGAGGTTGCTACGTCACCATGAAACCCTCCTCACACCCAGTGGACTGCGGAAAGGAGTGCTCTCCAGAAACCCCGCTGTCATCCCTGCTTCTCCTCCTGACCTTCTGCGGGAGAGGAGACCTCACACTGGGGCCAGCTGTCGTATTGGATCATCTTGCAAAAGAGATCAAGATCCACTTGCCAGACTGGGGCTAGGAACTCAGACGCCAGAGTCTAGAGGAGAAAGAGACAAAATAAGAGGTCGCAAGAGCCTCAGGAGACTGCAGTCAGGTTATCAGGGTAAAACTGGGACCTGGCGCATGGGGAGATATCTGGGTTTAAAGCAGAGGGAGAATGATGTGCTGGGGTGTGGCTCTGTGATAAAGCGCTGCCCAGCGTGTGCAAGGGCCTGGGTTCTGTCCTGAGTTCCGCAGGCTGTGTGCAGAGTGTGCACACCGATTTAAATGTGAGGAATGGCTGACCTGGAGGTGAGGCATGAGACACCACCTGAGCTGGCCTTCAAGAAGATGGCCCCAGCTACACGTCCTAAAAGGAGCTGTTTCTGGAGAGGTTGGTAGCCTGGGGCTGGCTTCTGAGCTGCTTCCGTGTGGCATGGAATACTGAGTGACCATTACCACTCATGAGGCCCAGTTTCTCAGCTTTTTCCAGCTTGCTCCTCTCATACAAAGGGGTGATAATAATGTATCCTCTGCAAGATGATGTGAGCCCATGGGATGGGAAGCACTTGGGAGTCCAGGGAATCCACGGGTCAGCAAGAAAACATAGGCCGTCATTCCTCCTCCTGCCTCACTTTCTCGTCATTCCTCCTCCTGCCTCACTTTCTGGTCGTCTGGACCATTCTGTCTGGAGGACCACAGCAGCCATGGAATGCGCGTGAATCCCATGTCAGCTGCCAGATGCCATCAAGGAGAAGGAGGCGCGTGGGGCGAGAACTTGCCGCAGTCCCAGGTGGGGCTGTTTCAGATGTGGGCTATGATGCAGGTGGACAGGCACGGGCACTGAGTGTCCCCACGAACCAGCCAGCTCAGGGGAAGCAGCCACCAACACACACGACCACGTGCTCCGCAAGCGCTGCACCTGGGCCGCGAGCTGCCCATCAGGAGACACAGAGTGGCGTCCATGCACACGTGGGCCTGTTTGGAAACTCACCCAAGTGCACTATTTGTCCTTGTGCTGGGATGCACTGTGAGTCCTGCAGAAACTGCCCCGAGGCACAGAAAACGTGTTTGCCCTGAGGCCTAAAGTGTGTTAGGGCCTGATCCCAGATGAAGACGCAGACGGCAACCCCTCTCCCACCCGGGGCGCCTCCCCTCCAGGCCCCTCCTCTTCCCAGAGCAGACAGGCTCCTCAGCAGTACTGCAGCATCCAGGCTGCAGGGTCCCTAAGTGCCACCCTGCACATTGTAGAGGCACCCTGCCCTCAGTAGATGCCAGGAGCATGGCCCACGTCAGTTGTGACACCAGCCATGTCCCCAGATATCGTCAACAGTCCCCTGGGGCCAAAGTCACCACTGCTTGAGAGGGTGCAGGATAAGTAGGCTGAGCTGGTCAGTGATTCTGAGCAAAACCGGGGCTCAGAAGACCCCGCGTCCTCTCTGGAGCAGAGCCATGAGGACCACGAGGGCAAAGGAAGCTGGGATAAAAGAGCGTGGAGATGGACAGCCGTCCCGCCTTGCTGGCCAGCTCCAGATCGTCTTTGCCATGAAAGGGGAAGAGGGGGCAGTGGACAGCTGGGCTGGGCTGGACACACATGAGCCTGGGTGGACGTGGAGCTGCAGTCCCCACAGAACGGGCTCTGCAGGCAGCACCACAGCCTCCAGCCGAGGCCAACGCCGCACTCCTGGCTGTCACTCTCTCCTGTAGCCACCCCGTGGCGGCATCCAGGTGGCCGTGGTGACTGGCCTGCGAGGCCGTGCAGAGCGTGGTAGCATGCTCGGCAGCACGTGCCGCTTGTCCAGCTCAGAGGAAAGGATCTCGGCATCAGCTGCTCGCCGTCACCTGCAGGCCTGGTGAGTTTCTGGAGCCATTGTGATTTTGTGACGATATGGAGCACATACATAGTGCAGGGAAGCCCCTGCTCGTCTCTGGGCCGCAGTCCTCGGTCCTCCACATCTGGACATGCTCCCCTAACAAGTAGTCACGCGTGCGGGGTTTCTTGAGGCCTGCCTCCTGCCCTGCCCGGCTGTCCTCTCTGCTGACCGCCTGCTGCTGGGCTCCATGCTGGGCCTGCTTCACCTCTCTCCTCAGCGGGCTGAGCGGGCTGTGGGCTTCCCAGCTAGACTGGCGCGCCCCCTCTCCTGGCAACGACAGTCGTTCCAGCTGGGCTGGGTGGCACCTGTCATTCCTCAGCAGTCACCAAAACAGAGTCCCGGAGCTCCACGGCCACTAGTGCTGCAGGTGCCCAGAGCCCCGCTCTCTGCTCCTGCCTCTGCCCCGCTCACCTCTTGCCTCTGGGGAAGGCAGCCTCAGCATCTCCTTCTAGGAGATTCCAGTCTCTTGAGGCCACAACACCCTGAGCCCCACTTGCCGAGCCCCGGCCACCCCTACTTCCCAGTCTGCTCTGGCTCAAAGCCTCACCATCTTCTCAAGGGAGTTCCAGGAGGAAATGAATGACCGTGATGTTTCTCCCGATGGAATGCTAAAATAGCAATCAGCGGAACCGATTCCCTGATGCGCAGGTCTAATGTGCTGCGTTGGATCAAAAGTCCGGCTCAGCGAGCCGGCTCGTTAAATCCGAGGAGCAGCTGTCCTGGGAGACTCCTCTGCCCCGGTGTCTGGCTCCTCCTGTCTGGTTTGGCGCCAGCCGGGATGCGTTTCCCATGCTTGCTTCACAGCACCCCTCAGAGTCAGCAGTGACGGGCAGAGTGTGCGAATGGAAGTGAGGGGACTGTCACTTCCATTGCCAGTCTAAAGAGGGACTGTCCTTGGTGCAGGAGTGGCTGTCCCAAGCCCACTCCCATGATAACCAAAACAAAAGCTCCATCTCAGAGCAAGTTCCCCTGGGTGGCAGCCCTGTCCCCACCAAGGCACCCTTGGTGACACGTGGGCAGAGGGGGAAGTGCAGCAGCGGGGGCAGCTGGAAATGGGAAACCAGGCAGCAGGCAGATCCTGCTGGGCCTCGCCCCAGGCACTGAACAGGGGCCCCGGGCGTGGACATGTTGAGGCCCACTTCAGGTTTCGTCCACTGGTTTTCCTCTCGGAATGTGGTGGTAGCACCCAGTTTCTGTGTTGCGTGGCACAGCCCAGAAATAACATCCAGAGATACAAAGGTGCTCGGTGGCGGCATGGCCAGCATGGTCCCTCCTCAGAGAGAGGGCAGGGCCCCCGGGGCTCGGCCAGCTGTCCTGCATGCACATGTGACCCATTGCTACCCAGGCCTCGGTCTTCACTCAGAGGTCACCTTGGTGACTCCTGAAATGAGGGGAGAGGGCCCCAAACCCTGCTCCAGGGCCAGGTGTTCGCACTCTGGGGTGAGTCCAGAGTTGGCTGCTTTCCTTGCTGGATCAGCCTAAATGGTTAAGGGAATTCATCAATGGGAGACTCGGTCCTAGAGACAGGAGTCTGGGTGCGCCTGGCGGGAGTCAGCTGTAGCCACTTTGTCTTGCAGCCTGGACGCCTTCCTGCATGGCCTCCACGCCCTCTTCAAGGGCGACTTCAGGGTGACAGCGCGGGATGAGTGGGTGTTTGCTGACATGGACCTACTGCACAAAGTTGTTGCTCCCGCCATCAGAATGTCCCTGAAGTTGCACCAGGTAAAGAGTGCAAGCCAGAGCTGCAGAGGGAAAATGGCCTTGGACACTGCAGTCCCGTCTCTGCAGAGTGCTGGGGATGCTTCATTGCTTGTGACTCACAGTGAGGCCACCAGAGAGTCTTGGCATTGGCCAAAGATGATTTTCTCTCAGGAGCTGCTGGGGGGTCCAAAAGAAGAGGGGTCCTGGCCAGGGACAGCAACCACTAGAGTGCCCAGCCCGTATCTGAGATGCACGGGGACCTGCATCCTGAAGCTCTTCCCTAGGCAGGTCCCATTGGTCAGGGCCAGGAGATGAGGGGTGGCCTCTGTGCTCAGAGAAGGCAGGACATGGCTTTGGAGGCCATCTATGCACTGACTCTGGCCAGCTAGGCTGGCTGACTGGGCCCGGGGCTCCCCACACCAGGACCAGTTCACCTGCCCAGACGAGTATGAAGACCCGGCGGTCCTCTACGAGGCCATCCAGTCCTTCGAGAAGAAGGTGGTGATCTGCCACGAGGGCGACCCAGCCTGGAGGGGCGCAGTGCTGTCCAACAGGGAGGAGCTGCTGACGCTGCGGCACGTGGTGGACGAGGGCTCCGACGAGTACAAGGTGGTCATGCTGCACAGGGGCTTCCTGAGATTCAAGGTGATCAAGGTGGGTGTGCCCCCTGGCCCAGCTCCGCCCTTGCCAGGAGCCCTCAGAGGAGCAGCCCAGAGCAGCGCTGGGCAGTGGGCAAGGCCGGGCCAGACACTGCATGCCACAGGGCCAGCACCGGATGGTGGAGCCAGCACTCGGGCCAGGAGTCCTGGCTGTCGTACTCTAGTGGGGGCTCAGGATCTGGCTCAGCTGGACTTCCTAAGTCTGGAGTTCTCTGATGGCCTGTTCCTGAGGCAGGACGTCCCCCACCCAGACCCCTCCTGCTCACAGGCTGGAACCACCTCCTACTGAGCTTCATTTCCTTTCCTCGCCCCTCGGTCTCCCCCATGAAAATGGCAACCTGCCCACGTTACGGGACTGACTGTGACCAAGCCTTAGGCTCCAGTGTCACAGTCGCAGACACCCAGCCCAGAGCCCTGACGGCTCGCTGTAGGCCAGAACCTGATGGGAAAGCGGGGCTGCCTGCTTCCCTGGCTCTCGCCTCCCTGCAGGTGAACAAGGAGTGCGTCCGCGGGCTCTGGGCCGGGCAGCAGCAGGAGCTCATCTTCCTCCGCAGCCGCAACGCCGAGCGCGGAAGCATCCAGAACAACAAGCAGGTCCTGCGCAACCTCATCAGCTCCTCCTGCGACCAGCCCCTGGGGTACCCCATGTACGTCTCCCCGCTGACCACATCCTACCTAGGGACGCACAGGCAGATGAAGCACGTCTGGGGAGGACCCGTCACCTTGGACAGCCTGAGGGCGTGGTTCCGGGCCAGGTGGCTGAGGTAGGATTGGGCCTCTCCAGGAGGCTAGGGGTCAGGGGGTGACCATCACAGAGTTACAGGAACAAAGTGCTTAGACAAACCAGGGCTGGGACATCACTGGGTGACAGGGTCCCAGGGGCCACCCACGGGCGGCAGCAGAGCGCGGGCTGAGCTTCTCTCCTACAGCATGCGCAAGGACTGCAACGTGGGCCAGCCGGGCCCGGGCAACATCGAGGACGTGGACGCAGGCGGAGCCCCGGCAGGAGGCAGCAGGGAGGGCAGCGCAGAGCGTCCCCGGAAAGGTGGCCCCCCGCACTGGGCCTCATCCCGCGAAGGGGCTCCTAGGACAGGTGGGTGCGGCAGGGCTCACCCTGGGTGCTTCCGGTCCCTTCCGCAGTACGAACGGGCGCTGGGCCCACAGCTGCCCAGAAGTTAGACTCCTGTACAGACCTGTCAGACCAAACCTCCGCGCCGTAGGTCCACGTGATCACTGTGTCTGTCACCTTGGGGGGCCACTCCTCTGCCTGTCCTCTTGCCCAGAGGTCAGTCCCTTCCCTTCCAGCTCTCCTGCGTGTGCTTCCTGGGTCTGGCCATGTGGCCGTGTCCTCTCTTTCTGTGCAGAGGCCCCTGCCCTGCTGCTCTCATGGACCTTCCCGAGAACAGCAAGGGCGGGAGGGTCAGCAGACGGAGCGTGGGGTGGCCGGCTGAGCGTGGAGCGTGTTAAACCGCTGCCCACGCAGGCTCAGCCAGACGGCTGGAGGGGAGCCGAGGGGGTGCAGAGGAGGGGTCCTGGGCCGGCGGGCCTTGGCTGGGCCCCCACGGCCTGCAAGCGCCTTCACCGCCGGCCTCGGTTCTTCCTTCCTCCATGCCGGCAGCATTTCCTAAGCACCCCTGCGTGCGGCCCTGCCAGCCCTGCCTCTACAGGGGCGCGGAGCCCAGAGCAAGGCAGCGCAGGAAGACGGGTGGTGGGAGAACGTGGACATGACGAGAGAGGTGGACGGCGGACATCAGATGGGGGGCAGAGAGAGATGACGGGCAGGGAGGTGATAAATAGGAGAGGGGGCGACAGATGGTAGAGAACAGGTGGATAATGGATGATGGAGAGAGGCGGAGGATGGATGATAGCTGGGAGGTAGACAGAAAACTGACAGAGGATGCGCAGGCAGGTAAACGGTCAAAGAGCTGACATCAGCTGCTCAGAAGAAAACAGCTCCCTCCCCAGCCGCCTGCCCTGAGCCCGGCAGCACTCCAGGCCTCCAGGATGCCTCACGGTCATTGCGTCTTGCATACATACGTTTGATTCTGCATTCGTCCTCAGGGCTGCTGTGTGGGGACATGCTGAGGCTGCAGGGCACAGGCTAACTGACCTGTCCAGGACACTAATGTGCCCACCCTGCAGATGGGGAAACTGGGGCACAGAGGGGCAACTCCCTACCCTAAGGCACCCAGCTAGCAAGCAGCCAATCTGGGATTCAAACCAGGCAGGATGCCCAGAACCTGCGACCCTAACCCCTGTGGCCATCCATGCCCTAGCCCGGGAGGCTGCCTCTGCCTAACTGCCACCCAACCAGCCCCAAGAACCCGACACCTGGGACACACGCTTGCTCTGGTGCTCCATCTGTGCTTCTGGGAATGTCCCTGCCCACCGTGACTTTGTCCTGTCCCCTGGCTGGCAAAGGCCCAAGGGATCTTCCTTCTGGCCCCACGAGCAGGCAAAGTTGACACCCAGTTTTTCCTGAGGCACACAGCCAGGGTTCCTGGGTTCCGTGCTGTGGCAGGGGAGGGGACAGAAGTGGGGCAGGGGCAGCCAAGTCCCTCTCTGGTTCTGCAAGCTGCCATACCAGAGGGAAGGTGGCCTGGATGATGTCCTGAGCTGGTGCCCAGCAGAGGGTCAGAGAGCTGGAGAGGGGACCGGGAGGCTCTCAGCCTCTCTGGCCTTCCCGCGGCTCAAGGATGCACACGTCCCTGGTGCCCTCTGTAGGGTGACCTTTTTCCTGCTCAAGTCAGTTCCTCTCATTCTGTCACCTGATGCCTGTGGTCAGCATGCACCTGGGCAGGCGTGCAGGGCTGCCATACCCAGTCCAGAGCCCAGCGCCTCGAGCAGCAGGAAGCTCTTGTCCCATGGACTGGGGGCGGGGTGTCTCAGGTCGAGGGGTCTCAGGGCCGTGGAGGAGAATCCATTCTGGGTCCCTCCCCGGGCTTCGGGCGGTTGCCAGTTGTTGAAGGTGCCCGGTGGCCCGTAGAAGCCTTGTGTGACCTCCACTTTCGTCCCCACATGGTGTTCTCCCTGTGTGTCTGTGTCCAAATGTCCGCTTTCTGAGGACACTGTGGATGAGGACACTTTCTGAGGCCTACCTGCCTGATGTGGCCTCCTCTTGCCTCACCTGGTGACTCGTTTCCACGTAAGGGCACCAGCAGAGGCGAAGGGCTCAGGCTCCCTCACGTGGCTGCGGAGGCACCCAGCACAACCTGTCTTGGAGCCTGAGCCTCCCCTGCCCTCAGGCCTCTCCCGGAGCACTCCCACCTCCCGTAGCTGAGCAGGCCTCTCCTGCCGCCCCTCGATCCCTGCCACACGGCACCCTCCTGTTCCCCTCAGGGCCCTACCACCTTGGACACACCTCTCCCACCTCGCAGGCTCCTCTGCTCACTAGCAGCACCTCAGTGCCACCTCGTCTGCGAGGCCCCTGCCCCTGCCCAGCCTCACACTCCTGCCCCCGTCTCTGCCGACCCTGCCTGTTGTCTGTGGTCAGAACTGTCCCACGACGGGGCTGAGCTGCCCCCACCCTGCACCCAGGACAGTGGCCCCTCAGTGGGGCCTGCCTGACCTCTGCAGAGCCTGGGGTGGGCACATGCCGAGCATGCCACTCTCTTCCAGTGTCCCGCATCCTGCCTGGGTGGATGTGCACACTGCAGGAAGGCCTGCACACACCCAGAGGCAGGCCTGGGAGAGGCCTGTGCATGCCCCCGCCTGGGGCAGGGTGTGGCGGCTGGCATGCCCCTGTCCCCACAGCTGAGGGGCTGAGTAGGCCTGTAAGTGCCAGGCACAGGCTGCGCTGGGGGATGTCCTGTGCTCAGCGGACACTGGCTGAACCAGCGGCCCCTCCAACTCACCAACTGGCACTAGGCTTCCTAGAGGGCCACTGCCGGGTCTTGGGGCTCAGAGTCCTCCCACAAACACCAGCAGGGTTGTCATTAGAACCAGGAGCAGTGGGGCCAGGAGTCTGAGCCCATTGGCTCTCCAAAATGCACCAAGTCCCAGCCAGAATGACTTCCTGCAAGACTCTGCATCCAGAAGGTTTTCCAGAAGACCAAGCAGAGTGCTCTCCTTGGGATGCGTGGTGACAGGGGCCTGGCCACACTGAACTGGAAGGGCCTGGGCAGAGGGGCCCAAAGGCAGTCAACCTGTGTCTTCCTCCTTGAGAGGAAGACCATGCCTGGGTCCCCTGCAGGTCCCTAGCACAACCAGGCCAAAGCTCCAAAGGTCTCCCGAAAGGCACATACCACAGGGCAGCCCCTCCAGAACACTGTGTGAGTCCTCGAGGGGCCAGCAAGCTAAGGGAAGGTGGTGGACACAAGTCCTGGGGCAGGTGACATGGGATGCTCCTCCTGCCCTCCCTGCTCCTCCTGCTGAGCTGGGCACATGCAGACGGCCCAGGCTTCACTACCCCTGAGTGTGACCCTGTGTGACTGTCTGAAGCCAACATGGGATCCTCCTCCTGCAGGGGCACAGACGGCACTTCCTCTGGGAGGCAGCTGGACAGGGCTGTGTCCAAACCACTTTTTAAAGAATGGCACATGTGTGCCAGGGGATTCTGGACACACTCTGGGCAGAACAGGTGCCTGAAAGAAACACAGACAGGCCCCGGGAGGTGTGGGAGGGACAGCTGTCCCCTGCACGAGACTCGGGTCTCTCTGCCCTTTTGTTCCCCGTGGCCAAGCCATGAGGGGTGCTTGCAGCCTCCCTCTGCACTCACTGCCCTGGGTGGCATGAGGCCTGGCCGTGTGCGCTGTGTCCACGGCCCCTGCGCCACCCCCATCTACCCTCCCACACGCTTGTGAGCACCACATTGGAGACAGGGCCTTGAGACCATGTGCCTCCTGAGGGTCCCAAGCTGCGCACCCCCAGACCCAGTGAACCACGGTGCTGGGCGCTGAGCTGACAGGAACGGTACAGGAGTCCCTTGCTTCAGAGAGTGGGGCAGTCAGCAGGGGGTGCTCTGAGCAAGGCAGGTGTTGTGCTAAGTGCCAGGTGAGAACTAGGCAAGGGGCCCTCAGAGTGGGGACCTGCCTCTGGGAGCACAAGACAGGCTCGGCAGATAGCAGTGAGGGAACAGTTCTGAAGGGCAGAGTGCAGTTCCACCCTAGTGACAGGCTGGGGACCCCACCGCCCGTCCCTTTCCTGCTCTGTTCCTGCCACACATCCCAATTCTGAGCCCTTGCCAGATGCCCAGGGGACTGAGGTTCTGCCTGAGTCCCCATCAGGACACCTCCCCAGGCCCAGGCTGTGCGTCTGTGATCAAGTGGCCCGCACTCTGCAGCCCCTGCTCGGCCTTGACGCACCAACCCTGATGAGGAGCTGACTGCCAGCCACCTTGCTGGGGTGACAGTATGTGTCACAGCTGGAGGAGAGGAGAGTGGGGCTGGGACCCACCCCCTGGTGCAGCTGGAAGCCCATCCCAACCTAGTCCCAAGTGGGAAAGGAAGGCTCTTGCTCCTGTGGCTGAGGCTGTGCCCACTGCCTCTCAGATGTAGACCAGAGATGAGGGACAAGGAACTGAGGAGCGTGGTTTATGTCACACTTCCGTTCAGGTTCAAGGCCTCCCTAGGAGCATCAAGTGGCGACGCAGTATCTGGCAGAGTCCCTCAGACCGTAGAACAAGGGTCCTGGGTGCAGAGACAGACTCAGCGTGGTCTGCCTGCTTCTTGCAAAATTAAAATTAAAAAAAAAAAAAAAAAAGAATAGGAACAACGGCGAAAAGAACATCTGAAGCTATGATAAGCAGGAGGGTCCCTGCCCTGCGCAGACACACAGCGGGGTGTTTGTCACTTTGTCCCTGACATTAGTGGGACAGCTACCTGCCAAGTGCAGGTGGCATGTGGAACATCAGAAGAACCGATGGTGGGTGAGTGTGGAGGACTGGGAAGGGGACCCGCTTCCCAGTGTCACTCACAGGCAGACGCTTGGCCTCCACAGGCTGTGAATGAACCAACCCTTCACCGTCCTGCTCTGATTCTGACTCTTTCTTCCTTCTGGGAGAGCAGCACATGCGGTCACTCAGCAGGCTCCTTCAGGCCAAGGTTTGCTGTCCTGTGGCACAGGTGATGGGCACCAGGCCAGGCCAAGCTCGTCCCCAACGGGCCAGGGTCCGTCCTGGGGGCTGTGTGTGGTCCACAGGCTGGGCACGCCACTTTCTCAGCCTGTAGGCGGGACAGAGCGAGGTGGGGCACCCACACCTCTGGAAAGAGACACTCCCGCATCGCAGCATCCAAACTGGCACACAGTCAGCAAGAGGCAGCTGGCCCTTCAGCAAGAAAGCCCTGGGAGGAGAAGCGGGTGGGGACCTTGGGCTCTCCATGGGGACCTTTGTTCCCTGATGGGCTCTTTTCAAAGGCTGTTCCTGCTCAGGTCCTTGCATAGACATACAAATCCCCTTCTAGTCCCCAGATGCACAGCTAACAGCTTGGCACCTAAGCCTTCTGTCTGTATGTCAGCATCTGACCGGAGCAGCTTCAGAAGGCGAGCTGTGAGGTCACGGTGCTGTCCTCACCAGCTGCTCATCTAAAGCAGGGGCTGGGGACTGCCGGTGCTGGTTACACAGCCCAGCCCTGCAGCCAGGACCAAGCCTTGCAGCAGTCAGTCCTTCCATCAAGAATAGTCTTGCTTAGACAAGTCTCAGCAAGAGCCGGAAGGGAGAGGGGTGGCTGGCGAAGGGCACTGGGCCACACCAGGCAAGAAGGCCCCCAGAACCGAGGCCTGGGCCTGGGTGATGGGTGGGTGTCAGTCACCTGAAAGACCCTGACCTCAACAGGAATGTCTAGAGAACAAAGTGCCCAGCATGTGGTCCAGGCCACCTCCCCTTTCTAGGTAACTAAAAAGGACCAACCTCTGCACGTCTTCCTCTATTACAAAGATTGTCAGATGAGCACAGGAACCAAGGTCCTGGGTCAGAAATAGGCTCAGATCTGCTCTGTGCGGCCAAGCTACCTGTCTGGGTTTCCTGGACTGAGGAGGTACCAGGACGCAGGACTTTGAGTGCCAATACCAAACACGTCCCAGGCAAACCCAGCAGGCGGGTCACCTGGCCGCAGCTCCCCTCTCACCCTGCCCTTGGCCATCGGCACCTGCAGTCAGCCTTGCTGTCCTCAGCGCCTCGCCTCAGGGAAGGAGCAGGCCAGCACAGAGTGGGCCCCAGGCCTCGTCCTGGCCTGCAGGGTGACCTCCCTGGGCTCCCCGGCCCAGGCGCGTGTCACAGCACCACCCGGGCACTGACTTCCTGGCCCCCTGCTACAGCCATGACGACGTTCATGTTGTCTTCAACCTGCACACATTTCTACATGCTCACGGGCACGGTCCTGCCCTGCCCGTCCAGTGTCTGCTCATGGCTCAGGGGACCAGCACTCATCTCCTCACAGTCGTCATTTCTGTGTTGTGGGCCTTCGGACTTTTCTACCTACTTGTTTTGAAAGGCGTCACAATCGCTGCCGACTGTAGTCACCCTACTGGGGTGTGTCCCCGCGTCTGCCTGCTTGGTGCTGTCCCTGACCCCAGTGGAGGGCATGCAGACCCCACTCCCTGGGCCCAGCATGGACCAACAGTGCTCTGCTGTCCCCACAGGGAGGAGGAAGGGCCGGAGCCAGTCGGTCCAGGCCCACCCAGCCCTGAGCCAGAGGCCACCTGAGCTGAGCTCCTCGGGTCCCATCCTGGAGAGCCGCCAGGCCTTCCTGCAGACGTCCACATCGGTCCATGAGCTGGCCCCGAGGCCCTCAGGCAGCCAGCTGTCCTTGCACACCTCAGATGCCTCCCTGCACTCTCAGCCGCCACCTGTCACCACCACAGGCCACCTGAGTGTCCGTGAGCGGGCGGAGGCACTCATCAGATCCAGCCTGGGCTCCTCCACCAGCTCTACCCTCAGCTTCCTCTTCGGCAAGAGGAGCTTCTCCAGCGCTCTGGTCATTTCTGGGCTCTCTGCTGCCGAGGGGGGTAACACCAGCGACACCCAGTCCTCCAGCAGCGTCAACATCGTGATGGGCCCCTCAGCCCGGGCCACCGGCCAGGCCACCCGGGTAAGGGCAGCTTCGGGAGCCAAGGGGATCTCTGGCCTGTGCCACAGTGCCTCGGCCTCTGGGCGTCACCTCCTGCATGCAGGACCCCGGCTCCTCTGCAGGGTTCCCAGGGTGGCAGGTAGTTGGACACAGCCACTCTGCTCCGAGCCATGGCAAACAGCAAGCCCCTGCCGACGCTTGGCAGAAGGGTGCCCTGGGCCCTCAGCCCAGGAGCAGGGAGGACACCCCCCACCCCAGCAGAAGCAGGGCTAGCTCCTCGTCTCAGCTGTCCAGCCGAGGGTGAAGAAAGGACACCAGCACTGGGGTTTAGCCATCGTAGTCCCCAGCCCTTAGGTCTACCTTTAAAGCTGGGAGCAGGCTGCCACTTTCAGGTATTTCAATACTAGAAAGTGAGTTTTAAGGACTCTGAGCAAATCCACTGTTACCGTCCAGAGTCCAGGCTAGCTGACGTCAAATACCTGAGTGTCAGTGAGTCACGGTAAAGTGCATCAGATTGGCTCCCCTGCTTCTTACAAGGCCTGCAGTCCCCTGCCTGTAGCTCATCAGGGACCCCTGTTCCAGGTGCAGTTGTTTGGAGGTGGGGGTCACACCTGAGTGCCCTCAGAGGCACTGCTCCTCCTCTACGCTCTCCCTCAGGGACACCAAGCCTGGGCCAGGCAGTCCAGGAAATCTTGGGGCCCAGTGATGGCACGTCTCCCTTGGGGGCCATTCAAGCCTCCTGGAGACTCAGGCCACACTGGCCCAAGAGAGAGGCAGGTTGCTCAGGAGACTTCCCAGGCTGAGTGTCCAACTGAACACTTGCTGTCCCCTCCTCAGTAAGACCAGCATGCTCTCTTCCACCCCGTCTGTCAGCCAGTCTGAGGGTGGGTTTCTAGGCATCTGGGACTCTCTTCCCTGTCCTCAACAAGCATCCAGAACCCAGAGGCTTCTGTGTCCCTGGGCCAACCTGCGGTGCTATAGTGGCCCTTGAGCTGGGCTGGCCATGAGGCCATGCTGCCCGGGGCCCAGGAGAGGGGCACACTGTGGCCTCCTGTGCTGTGTCCTCCCAGCATGGGCGGATCTCCTGAGAAAGGCCTGGCCCTTGGAGGCTCCGTGAGACACGCAGCTTCCATGGTACATCCTACCCTCAGTCCTGGCTGTCCCTACATTCAGGGTCTGCTCTCAGGGACTCTGCACCCCAGCCCCGTTCCCATGGTGTGGTGGGACGTGGGTGGGGAACCAGGAGCCTGGGCGGACCTGTGCTGAGTGTGCCTGCTTCTCTCCTCTCTGGAAGCATTTCTCTGAGCCCTGTGAACCCACGGATGCAGCTGAGCAGGGGCAGCTACGAGATGGGCGGCTGGCCGAGGCCATGGCAGAGAACCGGGGGCTGATCTGCAGAAGAGCAAGCCAGGAGGACATGGGCCTGGACGACACCGCTTCCCAGCAAAGCGCCTCAGACGAGCAATAGCCCAGCACCGTCTGGGTGGGAGAGTCCGTCTTCCCCAGCTCTCCTCTGCTCTCCCCTTACCCCAAACCAAAGAGCGCGCGCCGCGATCCCTGGGGTCGCCTCCCGGGAAAAGCAAGAGCTGCTTAAGAAACACAGACTTTAGCTGGGTGCAGTGGCTCACGCTTGTAATCCCAGCACTTAGGGAGGCTGAGACAGGAGAATCGCGAGTTCAAAGCCAGCCTCAGCAACGGCGAGGCGCTAAGCAACTCAGTGAGACCCTGTCTCTACATAAAACACAAAATAGGGCTGGGGATGTGGCTCAGTGGTCGAGTGCCCCTGAGTTCATTCCCCGGTACCAAAAAAAAAAAAAAAGAAACACAGACTTTATCTCAGGGTCCTGAAAACGACTCACATGATGGTGGCGGGGTGGGGGACAGGCCTCCTCACCCTGCACTGCACAAGACTCCACACGTCAAACGAAAGCCATTTCGTATCTTAAACCAACTAGACTAGGCACAGCCCGTGAATAACTCCTTCCCACCCTGACGGAAGTAAGGCCACTGCATACTGAGTCACTGGCATCTGACGTCGTCAGTGTCAGCGTCGTCACTGTCACCACGAGGAAGAGGCAGACCGCAGCACGAGAGGCCACCAGCCAGCCACGGGCACTACGGCTGAAATCTCAGTGTAGAGACCTCCTGCCTTTCCAGTGCCCAGCAGCTCCCCACAGGCCGTGACAGTGCATGCCGTCACGGTCCTGGCGCTGTGTGCGCAGCCAGGCTGGGTCAGCATGCCAGGGTAGAGGCGGGGCGGGGCAAGCCATCAGGAGCCGCACAGCGCTCCCCTCCTGGCCTGGCGCCCTGGGCCGTGCTCCACAGCTTCCCAGGCCCTTGTCTTCCCAGGCACTTGTCTTCCACGCTGAGCAACCCGCCCCACCACAAGCACACTCGCACAGCCTTTGTTTTAAGAATTAAAACCTTTACGGTCATTGCCGCGTCTGTCTGGTGCATGAGTTGTGATGACTGCTTCCATTTCTAAAAATGTGTCCCTCATGGTGAGGATGAATTTGGGGCAAAACTGACATTTGGGACAACTTTTCCCATCTCAAGGCCTCCCCTGGGTAAGGTGGGACCGGTGTTCTTGCTGGTACACAGGAGGGGCAGGGGCCCAGAAACAGTGCGTGGGAACGTGACAGTGACCTGCTGGGCCACCCTGTGGGGATGGCAGTAGTTAGAAAGGAATACTCAGTTCAGAACACTCACAAAACGTCCTCGAGGGGGCCTGGCCCTGGAGGCTGGGCCAGACTCCCTGCCCCAGGCCTGGTGGCAATGGCTTTCTTTTTTTGTAAGGTGGTAACTAACAGCAGCAGTGGGTGGGCTCTGAGATGAGGACAAGCCACTGCTCTACAATACCTGGACACACAGGCCTGAGTTCTGTTTATGCGTCGCAGCAGTTTGACCAGTGAGTCGCTGATGTTGCCTGCAGCAGTTCTCTAAGTGGCTAAACCAAACTTGGCTGGGAGCCTCCAAGACACTCGGGCCCTCAAGACAGCACAGCCTGAGCTGTCAGTGAAGCCCCTGCTCCAGGTGTGTCTGAGCTCAGTGAGAAAAGAGACACGTGCCCAACAGCAGTCTGGGGCACCGCTGGCCACTCCTGGACCCAGAAGAAAACATGACAGGGAGCCTCCTTGGGAGGTGGGTGGACCCCATCCGCAGAGCAGTGGTGCATGGGAGCTGAGCACCTGGTGCACCCTCTCATCCACTGGACAGGCTGCTTCTCACCTGCGCAGCCTCTGCACAGAGGAGCTCAGGCATTCTGAGCGTGCGTGCTGAGAGGTGAGGACACCCACTGGCACCACCAAGAGGGGCACAGCACCAGAGTCACTCGACTTGTGGACGTCCAGCCACCCTGGCAGTCAGCCACATCTTTGTGTTCCATCCTGGACAAGACAGACGTTCACAGCCACGGCTCCTGAGCCTGGCGCCCTGGGCCTGCAGGTGCTCAGCCCGCAGCAGAGAGCGCTCCCTATCAAGGCCATGTCCTTGCGGGGGGCTCACACGTCCTGCCAGCACACAGCTATTTTCTGTATCTGGACCCTGAATAAAACCAATCCTCCTCTCTGGTGGCAGAACACCATGGCGTTTGGTGGTGTGGAGTTGTGAGGCCACAGAGAGCTGCACCACCAGGCTGAGGCACCTGCCTGGCAAATGCCTCTCGGACGCCTGATGTCCTGGTGTCTGCTGCCTGTGGCCTCTACACCCTTCCCATCCTGCCCAAAGCCAGGTGCTGCACACCCGCCCTCCGCACACAGGTGCGATCCTCCCAGGCATAGCCTCCTGCCACACCAGGCAGAAGGGAAAGGGGGCAGGGCATCCCGCCACCGCCTCGCCCGCCCGGGGACTTGGGGTGGTCAGGACGAGCAACTGAACTTGCAACTTCACTGGGAGCCCCTCTCTGAGGCCAGTTTAAGAGACTCATCCCCTCCCTCCATGAGTCACCCATTCAGAGCAAAGAGGAGTTCACCTGTGAAGCCTGGTGCGTGGTATGGCGGGTGGCAGAGCTGTGAGGACAGGAGGGAGCATGGGCAGCAAGCCGTCCCACCAGCCTGCATCCCACCGGCTTCTCGTTCCAGCCGAACTGCTTCTCACGGGCAGCAGTGTGTCCGCTGTGGGCGTCCCCAGGTGAACTTCTCCTTACACGGGGACCCAGTCCAGCTGCTGCATGGCTGGATCCCCTCCTTGAGCCCCTGGCTTGTGACAGGGATTGCATCTTCACACACTGTTGTTTATGTCGTGCCTCGCGTGGGTTTGCCAACGAGCTGGAGTCCCAGGGAACGAGGGTATGGGGCCCTCAGGAAGGGTGATATGGGGTCCCATGCGTCGAGGGTATGGGGTGGACGGTCACAGAATCACTCACGCAGACTCCGGGGGTAGATAAAACTGCTCTGCCAGAGGGAGACGCAGAACTCGTTTATTTCAGGAAGTGTAACAGCTTATATATGGTCCCAGGACCAATCATGGCCCTGAGGTTACAGCCAATGGGGTATCGCTCCGTGTCAGGTGCGCAGCCAACCAGCATGGGGTGGAGAAGGGGAGGGGAGGCGCTGAAGGTATGGAAAGAGCTCCTGTAACACATACCCGAGCATTCTCTTTGACAGAGTAATATAATAATCACGGCAGGACCTGCCACAGTGTCACAGCTATGTCACCTGTGAGGTTTGGGGCAGGTGGTACACTGAAACCCCAGAAAGCCTGAGGAGCTGCAGGGCATGCTGGGAAGAGCGCATGCTCTGGAGCCCCTTGAATGGGCTCAACTCCCTTCGCGTGCTGGTCCCAGTGCCCAGAGCTAGAGGCCAGTGAGTTGGCACTGCACTCTCCAGCACAGCACGACACCTCTGCCTCGCACAAGCAGGAAACCCCAGATGAGCTGTTCCATCTTCTTTGAAGTAATTTCCTAACTTAAGACAAAACTGGAGTTCAGTCAACAGTCACCCTGAAGCACGGAGCTCCAAGGGACAAGTGCAGCAGGGACATGTTCCTACTTGGGAACCCCGTACACACACACGAGCTGCCCGAGGCCCAGGAAAGGCACCCATGAGGAGTCCCGCTTCCCCTGGGCAGGCAGCCACCCCAGGCCTGGGTGCAGGGGCTGCAAGGATGCAGGTGAGGGGCACCTCCTCAGCTCCTCCCTCAACATCTCCAGGCCCCTCCCTCCGCCTGCCCAGGCCCCTCCCTCCGCCTGCCCAGGCCCCTCCCCAGCTCCTCCCTCCACCTCCCCAGGCCCCTCCCACTGCCTCCCCAGGCCCCTCCCTCCACCTCCCCAGCTCCTCCCTCCACCTCTCCAGGCCCCTCCCTCTGCCTCCCCAGGCCCCTCCCTCCGCCTGCCCAGGACCCTCCCTCTACCTCCCCAGCTCCTCCCTCCACCTCCCTCCTCCTCAGGGTTGGTGGGGGCTCCCCGCAGGGCTGTGCTGCTCTCAGATTTTTGGCTAAAGTCAGGTTCCCAAGTAGGGTGGTGGCCATCCTGGCCCACTGAAGCCCACAGCCCACACCTGTCAGTGCTCCTTGTCCTGGTGACCATGGCTGCAGCAGCCAGCCTGGCAGACACTCGGACACAGCACCTGGCCAACAGGGCAGGGGCAGTGGAAGAAGACAGCCCCTCCTCCTGGGCAGGAGGACCCTAGTTCCCAGGCGGCAGGCCTCCTCTGTTCCTCCACGTACAGCACATGCAGCTCGAGCCTTGGAAGCTGCCCTGGAGCAGCGCGGCTGACGCGGTGCCTGCGGGGGCTGCAGGCCCTGGCCGGGCTCAGAGCTGTGCTTGGGCCCTGCCTAGGCGCGCCACACGGCCACCCCCACCTGCACGTGCCCTGCCCTGTCAGTTACAGAGCAAGGACACACTGCAATGAGGTCAGGGGTTCCACAGCTGAAGCTAGTTGCTAAAAAACTCTAGAAACTCACAGATTTTCACCCAAAATGACCTAAAACCACGAAGCTGTCCCTCCAGTGCCACAGCGTGGGGCAGTCTTTGAGTCCCAGAGTGCCCATGCTTTTCTCCCTCTCTTCTGCGGCACCCCTGCCACAGGCTGACCCAGCATTTCTGCAGCCTTCCTCTCCACTGGCCAGCCCAGAGCTAAGGACAATTCCCTCTGCAGTCTCACCACCTGCTCTGACGATAGCCACTGCCCCTTTTTCTAGAGGGGAAACAAAGCTCAAAAAGGTTAAAAAACGCACCCAAGCCAAGCCAGGCAGGGCTCGGAAGGAACCTTAACCCGAGCCCTTGTCACCCTTCAGCCTGAGTGTCAGGAGGCAAGGGTACTCCAAAGGCTGAGTGTCCCACCCACAGGAAGGACTCGTGTTTGAAACACCAGGTTTGCTTTATTTTTATTAAGCAATTAACAAAGAAATACAGAAGAGATGGGGGAGAGAACCCAAAATGGCTTTCTGAGGAAATAATAATTTCATGCTGCAGGAGACAGACACCTGGAGAGGCATTTAATCTTCATGACATGCAGTGACAGGCAGTGAATGCGCTGTCCACCCGGCAACACACAAACTCCAACAGGAGCAAATTCCAGCGACTACTTGGCACCTTTGCTGGCTTCCTGCTGTACCCAGAAGGTGCGTGACTGAGGATGACACGAACAGCAAGCCCTGAGCCTAGCGGGCCATGAGGGGCTGTCCGTCAGCACAAGTGCACCTCCCTGGCCGTAAGGTCCAGAAGGTGGAGGCACCGCAGCTCGCAGCAGGGCGGGGCCTGTGCTCCACCAGCACCTCTTCAGGGCAGCACCGCAGAAACCAGCCGGCCTCATTTCCCCCCGCTCTGCACCCACATCACAATATCCGGGAGAAGGAGGTTTCTGTTTTCCTTGGTGACCTGTGGGATGGAGCAAGACAGCAGCTTCAGAGCGCCCTCCCTTCCTTCACCTTGAAGGGAAAGGCCCTATGAGGGAGGCAGGAAGCCGCAAGGGGAGCAGAAGCCAGATGGCCAGGGACGCGCTGAGACAGCACAGGTGTCTCGAGTCCACAGAGAGTCTGCAGAGAGTTCAAGAAGTGACAGCGAGCCAGGTGTGGTGGTGCACACCATGGTCCCAGCAACTCGGGAGGCTGAGGCAGGAGGATCCAAGTTCAAAACCAGCCTCAGCAACACAGCAAGACCTTGTATCAAAATAAAAAATAAAAAGGGCTGGGGCGTGGCTCAGTGGTTAAGCACCCCCGGGGTCAATCCCTGGTACCAAGAAGTGACAGCAGCTTTAAGTGCTGAGGGATCCAAACTCGGGAAAGAGTGAACTAAGAGGATGGCAGAGGTGGAAGGGCAGGACAGGATACAGTCACCCGGAACAGAAGCCACCCGAAAAGAGCAAGGAGGACTGAGACCGGGGCACCCAGAAGGCAAGCATGCTCCCAAGGCCAGTGAAGTCCACTCAGCTCCCCAGGGACCTGGAGAATCTCACGTGAAAGGTGAGGAGATGGAGCCAGGAAGTGAGGTGACAAGGGACCGACTCATTCAGCCTCCTGACCCCAGCACGCCCTCCATCGGCAACGCCCTCAAGTCAAACAGGCAACTGTAGAGTTCATTCTGGCATCACTGCCCCCGCTGCTTATTTTTTCCTTCACAATCAGTCTCAAGTAGAACAAAAGAACGCAGAGGGCATCAGGGTAAGGGCAGGGCTGGCCCTTCTTGTCACCGTGCCTCCCCAGGTCCCCACATGGACACACACACCACACACACAGGCAAGAGGCCGTGGGCAGGACGCCAAAGGACCCTGACCTCACGGAGGTTGCAGGCTAGGAGAGAGGTAACGTGAACGAGGACAGAGGATATCCAAGGACTCCCCAGGAAGGGTCCACAGAGGCAGCAGGACCCGGACAGGTAGCAACAGGGCTCAGAAAGGCTCACACAGCTGGGTGCACCTGGACACAGTCCTGACAGGTAGACATGGGGAAGGGCACCTAGACAGAGAGGGACTTCATCCAGGACTCCTGGTATGAGGAAGGGGTGCACCAGAGGCCCACAGAGGCCAGCGCAGGCAGGCCCAAGAGGAGCCCCAGGCCCCCAGCAGGCCTGCTCTGGTTTGTCCCCCAAAGGTTCATGTCTTGGAAACCTGATCCCTCAGTACGTGGCATTTGTGGGCGGGGTCTCTGGGAGGCGATTAGGATTATAGGAGGGCACCAGGTGGGGCCCTGGGACCTCACAGTGGCTCTGTGAGGAGAAGCAACCCCAGATGGCACCACGCTTCTCCCCATGTGGGGCCCTTGGCCATGTTGGAAAAGGATGTGGTCCATGTCTCAGTAGTGACTACGTCTTCCAGAGGACAGTGGTGCTGTGGCTTGTCCACTTGGCTCTCCTACCTGATTTCTGTGGGTATGTGTTTATGGGATGGTTTATGAAGACATAATTCATGTACCATAAAATTCATCTCGAGAGTAGAATTCAGTGCGTGCAGTGCACTCAGAGTTTGCGATCCTCACCACTATCTAGATTAGAACATTTCCATCGCTCCAAACAGAAAGCCCATCCAGTTACCCCCTTCCGCCCTCCGACAACCACTTCTGTTCCCCGTCTCAATACGTCTGCCTCTCCTGGACACTCTGTATGAGGAATCCCAGGTACATGCTCCGAGCCGGCTTCTTCCACTTGGCCTGACGCGACACTCATCCCTGAATGCTGTGGAATGACACTGTCAGAACCTCAGTCCTTTGCAGTGCCACGTAACACCCACTGTATGGATGCACCACGTTCCTTCAATCCATGGGCAGAATCTGGGTGATTCCCACGTTTGGCTGTAATGCTGCTGTGAACATTCCTTGTGTTTTTGTGAACGTTTGCTATTCCTCTGGGTAAATACCTCCAAGTGGAACTGCTGGCTTTCACAGTGACTCAATTAAATTTTTGAGGATCTGCTGTTTTCCAGTTCCAGCATCACTGAGAGTCCCACCAGCAGGCTGTGGGGCTCCACGTCCTCCACCCATCGCCAACACCGCCATCTTCCATTTCTTTCTTGTGGTCGCATTGTAGGCACCCCACTGGGTGTGGACGCATCTCACCGTGGCTCTGTCCTGCCTCCCCTGCAGCCCTGATGCTGGGCAGCCTTCCGTGGCCTTACTGGCAACCGATACAGCTTCTTTGGAGAAATGTCCATCCAGACCTTCTATTTTTATGAGTTTATTTTTATTTTATTGTGGAGTCCTGGGGTTGTCTCTGTGTTCTAGTACACGGGCCCATCCGCTATGTAACTGACCAGCACCTTCTCCCCTGTGTGCTGTTCTCTACTCTGGCTGGGGTCCTTTAAAGCACAAAGGTTTACAGTTTTGGTGTCGTCCAACTTACCTAATTTTTCCTTTGTCATTGAAGTTTTGAGTGTTCTTTCAAACAAAGCTTTCCCTAATTGCTGTTCACAAAAATGTACTCCTATATTTCCTCCCAAGAGTTCTATAGATTTACCTTTTATATTTAAATCTATGACCCATTTTGAGTTCATTTGTGTACAGTGTGAAGTAAGGGTCCACTTCACTCTTCTGCATGTGGATATCCAGTTTTCCAGCTCCGTTTGTGGAAGACACTGCTCTCTCCCCATCACATTGCCCAGGCTCTCTCATGGAAAATCAACCGGTCACAGACATGAGTCCATTTCTGAACTTCCTGCTCTCCTCCAACGGTTTACGTGTCTGTCCTGCACTAATACTACACTGTTTCAACTACTTTGGAGTAAATTTTAAAATCAGGAAATGCGAGTCCTCTAACATTGTTCTTTTTGTAGATTCTTCTGGCTGGGCCCCTTGTATTTTCATGTGAATTTCAGGATTCACTTCTCAATTTCTGCAAAAAGACCTGACCACCATTGACTTCTGATCTCACAGTATCCAGCCACTGGCGGGTGAGGTCTGGCCCTGGCTCTGCATCCATAGAACAGGTGTGTGGAACTGGGGGCAGTGTGGAATTCCCATCAAAGAGGAAACAGCTTATGTCCTGTTTGTCTAAATACACATAGCAAGAAGAGAATGAGGTCTAAGAACTTCTCAGTTAGAGAGAAGTTGGGACCAGCATCTAGTATGCTTGTGATCCTACAACCCAGAAGTGAGAAGTGAAAGAATAAAAGTGGCTTTGTGGAAGAAGCAAATTTAAAGGGCTCTGAATTCTAACTATGAAAGTAGATTTTGGTTAAATTAACATTTTTATAAAACAGAAAAATCAAATCTAAGCATCTGAGCTTTTGTGGCCAAATCACACGACTCGTCCCCAGGAATGAAGGCAGCAGAGTGGCGGGATCACGCCACTGGAGTCGCTGGAGACAGCCTGCCTCCTACTGCCACGTCAGCACCCTTGGCTGCTACAGACAGGGTGCAGCCTGCCTCCTACCTCCTCCCTCACGCGCTGCTGGAGGAGTGAGTGCATGCTGAGCGCTTCACACCTGCTCCAGCCGGCAGGCTTGCTCTGCACTGTCCTTAGAAACCTACAGAAAGTACACATGACCCTTCTCAGTCGTCTGGATCCATGAAGCTTCCGTCTTTTGCCTCTACAGCATCAACACAGCCATTACCTGCTGTTTTCACAATTAGCCTCCATCAGCCAAATATGAAATAAGTTCAAAACACAAAAACAGTTTTCAGTGGTTATATTCAAAGAGCAGTAGGCTTTAGAAGCCATGAAAAAAATCTGGCCAAAGTTCCGAAAGAACATAACCTCAAGACAGCCAAGGTCAGTGCCCAAGCCACGGCGGAGTCCCCACCCCTCCAAGGCCCTCCTGTGGTCTGGAAGGTCTCCAGTCGGAACAAGCAGCACCGGGTGGCCGGCAGCACCCAGTGGCCGGCAGCACCCGGTGGCCGGCAGCACCTGGGCCGACTGAGGGGGGACAGCAGCTGACATCCGTAGCTCAGCTTCTGCTGGAACAGGGGAGGACAGCAGGGAGCAGGGGCACGAGGAGCCGCGACCAGGGCTCTTCCTTCCTCCTGGAGACTCTTTCTTCAGCTACTTGCATGTCAGAGAATGTCCTCCATTCTGCCTCACCTGTCAAACACCATCTTAAGAGCTCGGGAGACACAGCCCCCGGTGTGCAGTTCGGCCCCTACACGGTGCCTTCTCCCCCGTGTTGCCAGGGTCAGTCCTCAGGGTGCCTGGGCTGCTCCAGCCCTGCAGCAGTGCTGACCCCAGGGCCCTGGCCTGACAGGGGTCTCCGTGGGCTGTGGCTCTCCTCACTGGGCTCTCAGGACTCAACTCATGTCCAGGGTGGGTTCTGAAGTTCCTGGCATGGCCTTCTTTGGTTTATCCTGCTGCGGTCACCAGGCTTTTGAACCTATAGGTCTATGTCTTTTAACAAATATGAGGAGACCTGGGCTACTTCCGACCGGTCCCCAGACTCACTGGTTGGTTTTGACGCATCCTGCCCACTGTGTGGGGTGGACTGTCCTCTGTCTTCGAGGCCTCTGTTTCTTTCTTCTGTCATCCTCAGAAGGTGGGCCCATGGATTCACTTCTTAATTTGGTCACTGTATTTCACAGTTCTAAAATGTTCCTGTGATTCTTGTCCCTTCTCTATTTTTGCTGGAACTTTCACTCTCTCTGAGACTTTCTAGTCTCTGTCTGCTTCAAGGGCCTGTGATGGTCACTGAGACAGTGGCCGGATGCTGGCCACTCCCACTCTGTGACTCCAGCACTGTGGCCAGAAGCTGGAAGCTGCTGGCCTCCCCTTCCCATTCAGGCTGCAGCACTCGCAGCTCTCAGGGCACACGACCTGCAGCCGTGTCTGTCAGGCCCAGAAGTGCCCAGCCGTCTGCCCGCGTCTGCCTCTCAGGTTGCCTTCTCGTCTTACATGCAACACGGAGCTCTGCGGCAGCGAGGGGACCAGGCGTGCACCTCCACCACCCTGCCCCACACCTGTCTGAAGAGCAAAGCTGTCCGCCTGGCACAAGTGCAACACGAGCAGATGGCCTGACCCTGGGCGGCATGGCCCACCACGAGCTCCGCCCCCTGCCACCCCGTGTGCTCCCCGAGCTACCTCCACAGAGCTCGCCTGAGGCCTGCAGCCTCCTCCCTTCTCTCCCCCATTCCCTCCTTCGGGAGCTGGGGACACCCCCTCCCTGGCCCTGCCTGCCTCACAGTCCACGCCCTCACAGGTGCCTGCTCTAGGGACGTGGCAGGCAAGGACACTCTCAAACACAGATTCAGACATCCACTGCATCTTAGGATCGGAAAGGACCCAAGACCACACCTAAGCCAACAGCTAAGTCTGCTGGTAAGGCAATGATTTTAAGCCAGGACCAGAGGGTCACATCCATGCCAGGTGGCTTGAGAAGTGCAGGGCATGCGGCCCTTCCCGAGGGCTCGGAGCTGACGCTGCATGTACCCTCACTAGGAGCAAAGACGGCCCTGCCCGGAGGACAGCCTCCCTCTGCAGCAGGGCACGTGGCCTCATCTCGGGACACGGTACTCACCCCAGATGTGGCCCTCAGCTCCCTGGACCCTGCTCAGGACTTCTGGGTCCCTGGTACTAACACTACCAACTCCAGCCTTCCAGCACAGAAGTGTCATCTTGTGACCTTATGTCCAAACACTGTCATCCCAAACCTCTACCGTGGAGGAGGTGCATGAGGGGCACTGGGCTCAGAGGCCACTCACAGGAGGACTTGGACTTCGCCCCTCTCCAGCCTCTACTCAAACATCATCTCCTGGGACAGACTTCCCCTGAGCACTGCCCCACCACCAGGCCACCTGGCCACACTGCTAGGCCTCTCTTTCCTGCCTTCAGCAGCAGCTGGAACCGCCCTTGGCGTCTGCCCGCACACGTGGCATTAGGCTCCTGCGTTGTCACAAGCTCCCCAGGAACAGACGCACCAAGACTTGGAACAACACCCTGCACACAGCAGGTGCTTGGCTGGCACCTGCCAAGGGAACGCACAGTGAAGGAGGGCACGCGCCTTGCTGGTTGGCCTGTCCAACCCTAGTGGCGTTCACTGCCACACACAGGATGCTCTGGTGGCAACATCACACCAAGGCCAGAGGGCAGGCGACCTTCAAACAGTGAGGCGGGGCGTGCACTCAGAGGCCTGCGCCGTTCACTGGCCACCTGCATCTGGGAGGCTTCTAACCTGAGGTGGCAGCAGCGGAGCTCGCCGAGAGCTCTCGCAGGCACAGAGGAGGGCGGCAGGGCAGACGCAGAGGCACCGGAGGGCCAGAGGAGGGTGGCAGGGCGGGGACACTGGGTGGCTCCCACGGTTGGTCAGCACGTGGAGGATGGTTCCATTCTAATCCCCAAAATCAGACTTGCTCACGCTGCAACACAGGGGGCAGTGGCTGCCAAGACCCAAGGAGGGGGAGGGCGCTGCCCCCGCAGACGGGCGTACTCACGCTGAACACCTTCACGTCAGGCCTGCTCCGGATCTCCTCCACCAGGGCCAGCGGCTTTCCCCTCGGGACGGGGATGGTACCCAGGACGACGGTCCCTGGCGAGGACAGTGTCTGGCGCACAGCCTGGATGAATGGCTGGCTGAAGAGCTCCATCTTCCCAATCTCGTCGATGACACACACTCTGCTCCCAGGGCCACCGCAGGAACCCACCTGGAGATGGAGACACTCACTGGACACCAGACCACAATGCTCGCAGGGCTCGGGGGCCACAGGCTGTCCTGGCGTGCGGACTCAGGACAAGGTTTCCAGGAGTCTGCAGTCGGAGCACTCGGTTTCCCTAAGCCCTGAGCTTCTCATGACATTTTTATTCCTTTACTCTGGTTCCAAGGGTGACCACACTTCATAGTCACACGTGCCCAGAAAATAAATGGCACCTGAAGAGCTCAGGTTAACAGAAACGGAGACAGCAAGGCGAAGCGCAACACTGGCCTCTCGGCTTCGATTCTGAGTCCTCCCCTGACGTCTGGACGACCACGGAGCCCTCCCCACTCAGGCCTGGCTGTGGCAGAGCTGCTCCCATGGCACACCAGCGTCCCTCTCAGGGATGGGGCAGCACAGGCTGAGGCTCCTCCTGGATGTCCTAAATGCCCCTCGGGGTCCCACGCACACCATGGCCTAGCCAAGCACACAGGTGCTCCAGGTTTGGAGAGCTGTCCTGGGACTGGAAAGGTCCTGCCAGCTGACAGGCATGTGGCAGAGTGAAGAGCCCCTCCTCGTGACGTGGGCCTGAGGACCACTGTGGAAGCTTGCGCCTGTGAGACCCCGTGAGGGATTAACGGCCCGCTCTGGCCCAGTTCCCTGGCAGGTACAGCCCCAACTGTGGCAGGGGCCCTCCCAGGCTGCTGCCCACAGCCCCAACTGCTCCACAATGGCCAGAACCACCCTCCATGGAAGCCCCCAGAGTGGGCACTAGGGCATCCCTGAGCAGAGCACCTTCAGGCCGCCAGCCACTGTGAGGCAGAGTCTGCACTTCCTACAGGTGCGTCCCCACTGACAGCATCATGAGGGGGTGCAGTCCAACGTGGGTGCCCCACTCTGAGGCCCCACCCACACCTGTGTGCCTCGTGCCTGCACACCTGCCTCCAGGAAGGAGGAACTAACTGTCCAAGAAATCCCTCTCACCATGAAGAAACCTCCCTCCACAGTGGGCACCACTCGTGTGCCCAGGTGGCCCACAGAGGCACAGGCATGGACCCCCATGTGTGCAGATGGCAAGCAGCGTCCCCGCACCACACATGGAGCATGCAGGCGGCCCGCTGGGCTGCAGACCTGACCACAGGTGCGGGGACTGCTGTCCTCACCACCTGCCGCGTTCATGACAACCGTTTTCAAAAAACTTCACATGCTAGGAAAAATTTTCATCAATATTTGAACTTTGGAGAAAGCTTTGATCTCTGCTGCCGGCTGTCCTTCTCTTTATTAGAAGCTGCCTGAAGGGGAGAGAACAGATGGCCCTGCACAGGGAGGTGGCGACAACCTGCTTCTAACTGGCAAGTGGCTGGGGGCAAGCAGGAAGTGCAGCTGCAAGTCCTGGCTCCAGGCTGCACTCCCAAGGCGCCAGGCCTTGGTGGGACAACCATTCCAAGGAGACTAGTCAATCTGCTTGTCGGCAGGACCTGCAGAGGAGGCAACTCTTATCAGAGCCCTGGGAACAGCCTCCCAGGGAAGAGCTAAAGAAGGGAGAGGGAGGGGCACTGCACGTGGCCACAGGCAGGAGGCTGTCTGGAAAACGAGCATGTCCACTACATCAACATGGCCTCCGCTCCCCACAGTTCCTGCCCTGCATGTGACCTCCAACTCAGTCTCAATTCCACAGTTCAGGACAGCTCTGCCTCACAGAAGCTGTGCCGCTCAGCAAGGCCTCAGTCTCCCCCTCTGTAGAACAGGAACACGGTGAAAGCGCCTGAGGACAGAGCCTCCAGCCTGACAGAGTTGGCACGCAGCAAGGGCCAGCGCCACCACGCTGCTGCCACCAGCACACAGCAGTTCAGAAGGACCAACGTGTGAGAACACACATAGCAATTTTTCAAAGAACAAAATTACGACAGTGATAGTAATTAAAATAGCATGGTATCGATGCAAAACCACAAGGACCGACGCAAGACAACACACGACCCCGACCCAGTCACATCCACATATTTTTAAATATGATTTATGAAACATAATTGGAAGTGAGTTGTTAAATAAATGGTTTTAGCAAACTAGCTAAGCATCTGGAAGGAAACCAATTGTCTCCTTGTGTTACATTCAAAATAAATCCAGATGAACTGAAAGCATAAGTGCTTTTTCAAAAGCATGGAGAAGAAGAAAAGTAAAGTAAGATTTTATGTGAATTTTAGATAAGGATGAGCTTTCCTTATGTTTTAAAAAAATAAAAGAAATCTCCAAAGTGAAGTGACAAACAGAAAAATAGAATCAATGAATATAAAAAAGTCATCAGCCAAAGGGGGAAAAATGGGAACAACAATGAAACAACAATTTAGACTAAAAAAAAAAAGACAATTGAAAACCATTTAACCTCATTAGTACCTTAAAACTGCAACTCAAAGCCAAGATGTGTCTTCAAACTGTAAATCAGTGTACAGGCAAAGTGGGGGAGGGCTTGGTGGCCAGGCCACTTGGCCCTAGGAACAAGATGTGCATGCGGAGGGAACCACAGCTAAATCTTGGACGAAACCCCCACTCTCAGACAGTCGATCACTAAACCTCAGGGACAGCTCTAAAGTAAGGACAGGCACCAGCCCTGGGGCGAGTACTCACCTCTGGCCTGCACGGGCTTCCTAGGAGTCCAGACCCTTCCCCCTGGCACTGGCCTCCCTTCCCCACCCACACCCTGCTCTGCTCCATCCCCGCTCCTGCCTGCACAGAGTGGCAGACACCCACACTGAGCAGGCCTGCGACCTGAGCCTCCCGGGCCTCCCTGAGCTGCTGCGGGCTCCTGGCCAGTCCTGCTTCCAGGGGACCAATGGGCATACTGGTCCAATCTGAGAATTATTTTTCCTCCATTTTTCACAGCATTTTTAAAAGGACCCAAAGACCTGACCCCCATAGTGAAGCTCTTACGCATAACGAATCAAAACGCATTCTGCTGTCATGTATACCTAAGTAGAATAAACAAATTAGATTAAAAAAAGAAAGAAAGAAACTAAGGAACGTTTCTTTGCTTTCCCAGAGCCTGCTTTCCTGGGTCTCAGCATGACAAGCTCAACATCGTGGCCCTGGAGGGAAGGTCTCCCCTGGTCCATCAGGCTTCCAGCTGCCCTGGTCCCCACCTGCCCACAGCAGAATCTGTCTCTTTACACACCCCTATTGTTGTTGCCTAGTCTTTTTGTTTGTTTTTATAAAAGCTAAACTCTAATTCCTCCTCCTTTGTTCATCACAATAATGTATGGGGGATGGGAGAAATATTTTTGCTCTAGAAAAGAAATCCAAGCCCTAACTGGGTAGGAAGGCCCTGTGGGGGGCTGCTCCCACCGCACCTGAAGGTCTGCAGTGCTGATCAGAGCACAGAGCTAGTCTGTTTCTCAATTAAGAAGACAGATGCAAGCTCCTGATGTGGTCAGTACAGGAGCGCTTATGTAACCCTGCAGCCAGACACCAGGCATGCGCCCTCTTCTCCCAGAACTCTGCCTACTGACAGTAAGTAAAAATCACTTCTGTGTATTGATCCAATGCTCAGAGCAGACTCTTCACTTGAAATTCATTAGAAGCATTTCACTTGCTATTTGGACATTCAGAGAGAGGTATTAGATGGAAAAACACCACATTCTCTGACTGTTCCCATGCAGCGCAGCACAGGGAGGTTTGCAGAGGAAGGGGCTCAAGGAGGAGGGCGGTAAGTGCAGCCCAGGGAGGCAAAGGAGGACTAACTCAGTGGGCTGGGCAGCTGCAGCCCCACCAACCAGGGCATGAGACCCCGCCAACTCGAGGCATCCTCGGCAGGCTGGATCTCAACTCCAGTGGTCTTGGCAATCACCCAAGGCCTCCCCTGCACTGCTCAGCTTTGCTCTGGTGCTAAGGGGCAGAAGGCCACAATCTGGAAGAGGCTGTGCCCTTGTGTCACAACAAAGACGGCGAGTGCTAAAAGCCTAAGATGAACATGGCCCTGGCACCTGTGGGCGATGAGGATGTTGGACTTCAGTCCTGGTGCAGTAGAAAGCCCTGTAAGGTTTATACCGGGTCCTTGAGACAAGTTCATACCACTCCATTTCACAAGTCAGTCTGTAAGACCCTCAACAAAGCCCCAGAGCCCTGCACCCGTGGCCCCACCCCTCGCCAACCTTCCTTCCTCTGCCGCCTCCTCCTGCCACCTAGAAGACTCTGCCTGGACCACCCCTGCCCCGTCACCCCAACACTCACTCCTCTTCTCTTCCTTTCAGAGTGAATGTCAGCTCCTGAGGCCCTTTCCTGGCGTCCCTGCCCAGCCATCCCTAGCTGCTCTCACAGGATGCTGGCAGGGTCCCTGGCCTCATCTCACATCTACGTCCCCCCAGGCTGAGAGTCTCCAGAGATGAGCTAATGTGTGTTTTATTCATGACCCTGAACTTGATCCAGGACTTGATAATATGTTATAAATAGATGCAGAACAGATAATAGGCAGTCAATAAAACCAAAAGCTGATTCTTTGAAAAGATCATCTAAATTGAAAAACCTTTAACTAGACTGATTTAAAAAAAAACAGGAGAAAAGCTAAATAAAGAAGAATGAAACAACTTCAGCCAACACAACCAAACTTACAAAATAAAATAAATATATAACTTAGATGAAATGCACAAATTATCAAAAGGCACAAATTACCGCAATTGACCCAGTAAGAAATCAAAAACCAGCAGATGTAGCCGGGTGCAGTGGCACAAGCCTGTAATCTCAGCACTTAGGGAGGCTGAGACAGGAGAATCGCAAGTTCAAAGCCTCAGCAATGGTGAGGCGCTAAGCAACTCAGTGAGACCCTGTCTCTACATAAAACACAAAATAGGGCTGGGGATGTGGCTCAGTGGTCAAGTGCCCCTGAATTCAATCTCCTGTACCAAAAAAACAAAAAACAACCCAGCAGATGTATAACAAGTAGAGATTAAATTAGTAATAAAAAGCTTCTCATGAAAAGCCTTTAAGGCTTGTGTGGCTTCCATGCATTCAAAGAAAAATGAATACCAACCATTCACAAATTCTTCCAAAAATTAGAGGAAGGAGACCAGTATTGCCCTAAGACCAAAACCAGACAAAGATCCCAAGACAATAAAGTGGGAGCACAGCCCTCTGAACACAGATGCAGAAACCCTGAGTGCCAGCAATGAACACAGCAACAAAGGGCTCCGGACTCAGGGAAGCAGGACAGTCCTGTCTTTGGGGTGCAGGCAGCTGGACTCAGGAGCCCTCCCGGTCTTCCCAGTGTGGAGTACCTTTATGTGCCAAACAAGAGGCAAGGCCTTTGTGTGCAGCCCAGGGCATCAAGCTGCATTTCCTGAGCTCAACTGTTTACAGAGTTTAAACCATAAAATGCAAAACTGGCCTTCCCGAAGGAGCAAACACCATTCTGTTCCCATCCAACTTCTGTGATGCAAAGCACAGGCAGGCTCAGGAGGCAGGAACCATGTACGTACATTCCTCAAGATGGGAAGCACCAACTGCTCAAAAGAAGTCACATCAACCACATACTGCCCAACCCGGCACTCGCGCTTCCCAGGCAGAGGGTCCAGCCTGAAAAAAAAGACACTGTTTTGAAGACAGCTCCTGCACTGATTGCCAGTGCTCAGCAGCCCACTGAACCGCTGGCCCTCTGCACATTCACCCCACCCTCAGCAACCACCTTGTGAAGAGCTGCTTTGAGCACTGGTCCCGCTGTCTTCTCTCCCGCTGGCCCTGCAGCTCCAGGGACACCAGCCCAGTGCCCAAGCTGAGTGGAAAGTGGGGCCAGACACAGGGCCAAGAATTACCAAGGGAGAAAAGCACAGGACTCTTGGGCCTGCATTCCAAGTGAAACGTGCCTTCTATGCTTGTTGCTCATGTGGTGGTCTGTTCTTTCTCTGGGACACTTCTTGAGCCCTAGATACTTCAAGATGGAGGTCATCGGGTTCAGCCCCAAGCTTAGAGAGACACGGACTCTGAACTCTTGGGAAAAGGAGGCAGAGTGGCATCCAATGACTCCACAGAGCACTTTTGGAGAATTTAGCTCTGATGGAATCAGAATATAAAAGCTCTGAACTTGGATAGAAGGACAACTTAGGGTTAAAACCCACAGCAATGAAACATAAGTACCCGACTCTGGACAGAGGCCCCCGTGTGCCCGACAAAGTGACGACGTCGAATCCTGTCCTTCTCCCTCCCTGCCTGACTTCTTCTGTATAAAATCCATCCACAGGCACCCCAGAGGACTTTAAAACCTCACTGGCTTTCTGGATCAAGGTTGTTTTTCCAACCCCTGAAAAAGACAAAAAAGAGGCCCATCAGGAAGTGCTCCCCATAGTCACACAGCACATGCCACTCCAGGATAGCCACCATGCAAGGCGGAGAAGCAGGCTGCATGCAGATTTGTAAATACTAATTTCAGTCCAATCTTGATTGCTCCAGGTGTTAAAAATGTTTCCATTCTAGTAGAAACAATGAAAATATGAATGGCATCCTGAAGTTTATTGGCCAGTTCTAAATGCAACCCCAGCATGTGCAG
>CM053410.1:1283359-1325233 GCA_028644305.1 Xerus rutilus | reverse complement strand
TGAGCAGAGTGGAGGAGGTTGGCCTTGTGTGCCCAAGGGGCTGACCACAGGGCTCCTCCCTTTATGTGGTTAAAACGGAACCAGATTATTATTCCTCAGAAGATTAAATACCCAAGAAATGCTGAGACTGAAGCCAGAATTAGACAGGCAGTCAGTTCTTAGCTCGCTGGTGCAGGTGGGCTGGAATCTGCTGTTTTAGGAAGACTGGCCTCACTGGAAGTTCAGTTTGATCACCGGGCATTTTACACAAGTGACTCCATCCCGTGTGGTCTGCTCAGCAGGGGCCGAGTGGAGTGCTGGAGCTCAGTAAATAATCGCCTCCTGTAAACAGAGTCCAGGAGGAGTAACTGGGCTTGGCTGAGTCCTCCGCATCCTTGCCTTTGTTTCAGGATGTTCCTAAAGTCCATTGAGTGAGAGCCACTGGTTCAGGTGGACATCCTATCTGCCGCCATGCTGGGAAGCCAGTCTCCTCCTTCATGCCCCTCCCCCCAGGATCTCAAGCAGAGAATTAAGTAGCTCCCGGCCTCACTTAGCCACTTGAAGTTTCCACCCAGCAAAATGAAGTAGCAATGGCCTTGGGCCAGATTTACCTGTAAACTCCTTCAGTCCTGAGTGGTTTGATTTGCAATCAATCATTCTCCATCCTAGCTGAGAAAGCAATTTCAGTTAATGTTTATCTTAATTGGTTTGGGCCCACACAACAGACCTCCTGGACTCCAGTTAGCCCACAATATGTGCCAGTCATGTGGCCTCGGTTTCTTGCTTAAAAAAAGAAAAAAGAAAAAACTTAAAAACAAGTCATATTTATAAGATACAGCTGTCACCACCATTTCTGTAACATTTATAACAGTATATTACTTATCCCAAAGGGTAAGGTCATGTAGGGCCTTCCACATCTTGGACCTGCATGAAAATTGGATGTAGGAAAGTAAACCTGTAGTAGGATCTTCCAAAGAAAGAAAGAAAGGGAAAGGAAACATATGCAGTCAAGTGTATCTGTTGTTCTAAAACACTAATTCTAAGTGTTCTTTAGGTAACATTTTCCATCACTGACAGTCTAGGAGGGGATCACTGGAAGCAGCTTGTGATGCTCTCAGGTTTCCCGCGTGAATGTAGGTAACTCAAGGATATATAGAATCCAGATCTAGAGATTCAGTGTCTCAGGAAAGAGAAAACTCTTTCTTAAACAGATAAACTTTATCCATTAAAAACTACTTCTTTTGGAGGGATTTCAGGGGTATTTACACTCCATGATAATTGATTGAACACTGATCTGTACAGTTTTCTTGTGTTGTGTTTTACAGCTACATCAACATGAGCACAGGTTAAATAGCCATGTCTTGTAGAGATTAACAAGAGGGGATGACATGGTCAGCAACAAAATACCACCCTGAATGGTATTTTCCCTTGTCATCTAGTCAAGGTGCTATGGATTGAGTATGTCCCCCAAATTCATACTGAAATCCTATCCTAGTGCAAAGGATCAGGAGGTGAGTAGGTCACAAGGGTGGAGCCCTCACAAATGGGATCTGTGCTCTTGCAGACAGCTCTGCCCACTATGCTCCCTGCCAGATGAGCGCACAGGAAGATCAGCATTGGCATACCAAGAAGAGACTTTCGCCAAGAACCTGAGGATGTCTGCACCCTGCTCTTGGGCTTCCTGCCTTCAGAAATGTGGGAAATACATGTTTCCTATTTAAGCCATCCAGTCTCTGATATTCTGTTACAGTAAACTGAGCTAGTGACACTGGTCCATTGGAGATCAGGAATGGGTCTTTATTCCTCAGAAGATTAAATACCCAAGAAATGCTGAGGCTGAAGCCAGAGTTAGATAGGCAGGCAGTATAGATAGGTAAATCAAGTCAAGTGATCAAGGAGGCCAATTTGGGTCTGGGCAGTTGGAGAAGGATTGAAATTCTAAGGCCTTCAGAGCCCCTCCTCCACCCTCATCAGGATAACCTGCCCTGCTCCAACCTGTTGCTAAGGTCACCTGTCCCATAATTATGCCCCCTTCCTGCCCAGATCACGCCACATTTGTTCATCGGCTTTTCACCTTTGTCCATCCCACCCAGCATCTCCTGGGCCTAGTCACGTAGGCAGGAAGGAGAGAGATCAGCGGAAGGGAGCAGGAGAACAAAGGAAGCCCAGGACATGTGAAAAGGCAGAACACCTGTACTTCTGGGGGTGCCAGGGCACCAGCTATGGCCCCCTTCTCCCTCCTGGGAGAAGTCTGTCACCCCTTGTAAATAACCCTGCTTGAATGCCTGCCTCAGGTGCTGCTCTAATGTTATACTTCAGCATGCGAGGAAGCAGGACTTGTCACAGGTAACCGGGAGTATCAAGGCTATCGTAGACGTGAGTTTTATCTAAGAAAGGGACAGAGACAGCCTTCTCGGAAGAGGCCCAGAGCCGGTGTCTGTAGGAAGGAGTGTGTCTTGCTCTTTTATAGACCCCAGAACCCCTCTTTTTGATTATTGTCTTCTCTTCCTTCCTGAGAAGAGGTTAAAAACCATTGTTCTCTGTTTGATGAACAGTTCTCATCCTCTCTCTACCCCCATCATTCATTACCTACACTGACTGCCCAACCCTCAGCCCTGCCTCAGTGTGCAGAGGAAAGTGACATGTCCTATCCACTTGGTACCACCTGCGACAAGCTCTGCTTCTTCACATGTTGAAGTCTGAACATTAGAGAAGCCACGGAGGCAATCGTATAAGGCAGGGTTTAATAAAGAGAGGTAACATAGACTTCTCCTGGGAGGGAGAAGGGAGCCATAGCTAGTACCCTGGCATCCCCAGAAGTACACGAGTTTTGCCTTTTTACATGTCTTACCTGGGCTGCCTTTGTTCTCCTGCTCTCGTCCCCTTATCTCTCCTTCCTGCGTATGTGACTAGGCCCAGCATGTGCTCAGTGGGATGGCCAAACTGGACAAGGGGAAAAGCACATGGACAAGGGGAAGGGCCCAGGTGGAGTGATCTGGGCAGGAAGGGGGCATAATTAACAACTCCCTGAAGGGAGGGACAATCCCTGGGACAGGTGACCTTAGCAACAGGTTAGAGCAGGGCAGGTTATCCTGATGAGGGTGGAGGAGGGGCTCTGAAGGCCTTAGCATTTCAATCTCTCTCCAACTGCCCAGACCCAAATTGGCCTCCTTGATCCGACTTGACTCAGTTCACCTGTCTACACTGCCTGCCTGTCTAACTCTGACTTCATACTCAGGCCAGGCAGGGCCATAGGCAAATTGCTTTCTGGCTAAGAAAGCATGTGGGGGTCAGCACAGCGGGCCTATTTTATACAATTATTAACCTCATGTTCCCACCATTCTCTTCTGTCTCCTTACGTTGGAACACAAGGTAGATGTTCCCAAGGAACATGTGGCTGTAGTTCTCTCTCCTGCAGACCTGGGTGCAGCCTCCCTTTTGCTAGAAGGCAGTCCTGTTTCACAGGAGTGCAGTTTGTGAATATCTCTTCAGTTAGAGAAGCCCAGAAAGTCTGAAAAACAGGGTTTGGTGGGGTTTGTGAGTTGTTTTCCGTATTTCCTTTGGCTCAGGGCTGTCCTAGTTTTAAAACTGCAAGCCCCTGTCTTAGCAAATCCCCAAATCCCTGGCCAGCCAGTGGAAATGGCCAGAGTTCTCTCCAGCCTTATGAACTAATGAGAGTGAATGAGATTTTCAGAGTGAACGCCAAGGACCCGACGGGTGCAGGGAAAGGAGGCGGGCGCAAAGCCGCTGGCCTCACAGTCATCTCACAGGAAGGCTCTCCAGCTGTGTTTTCTTCAGGTTCCAGGTCATTCCTCCCACCTGGACCCCAGCAGTAGAGGCTCTATTGTGTGTAAAATAGTGTGGCGTTTGTTCTGGTTTGAATAGGTCTCTAATGGTAGGAACCCAAATCCCTGCATCTAATGAATATGCAGTGGCGGATCTGAAGGGAGCTGTCTATTGAACACACCTTTGTCCCTCCATTCCTCCGTCCTCTCTCCTTCCTTACTTTACCCTGTTTTCCTTCCTTTCTTCTTTCCTCCCCCGATTTGTTCCAGATACTGTGGTAAATGGTAGGGATCAAACATATATTTGGGGTTTTTTGGTACCGGGGATTGAACTCGGGCACTCGACCACTGAGCCACACCCCCAGCCCTATTTTGTGTTTTATGTAGAGACAGGGTCTCACTGAGTTGCTTAGCACCTCGCCGTTGCTGAGGCTGGCTTTGAACTCATGATTCTCTTGTCTCAGCCTCCCAGGGTGCTGGGATTACAGGCATGCGCCACCGCACCCGGTGGGATCAAACATATATTTGAAGAGATTAAATTAAAAACACTGCCTTTTATACCCAAGGTCCAAATTTTGGGGAAAAAAAAGTCAAATGCCCAGTGTTTTTTTTCTTTCAAGATGAAAATGTGTGTCTATTGGGGCTCCATGGGAAGAATTCCTTTCCCACCCCTGGGGCTGCCCACCTTGTTGAATGAAGGTTGTCACTGAGGGAGCTGGCATTGCCCTTTAGCCACCAGCATGTCAGCACTTGGCATGTCTAACATGGGCATGGCTGACACTCACACAGTGCTTCCTGTGTGCCAGGGTCAATTCTAAGAGCATTATAAATCATACTGTCTCCTTTAATCAGAAAGTTCACTGTACATGGAGAAACCAAGGCATGGAGAGGTTAAGAGAACTGTCCAGGGTTGCCATTTTCCATCCCCCCATGCATGTACCCATCACCACATCCATCCAGTTATCCATCCATCCACTCATCCATCCACCCATCCATCCATCCATCCATCTGCCCATCCATCCATCCACCCATCCATCCATCCACCCATCCATCCATCCACCCATCCATTCACCCATCCACCCATCCATCCATCCACCCATCCATCCACCCATCCATCCATTCATGCATCCATCCATCCATCCATCCATCCATCCATCCACCCATCCATCCATTCATGCATCCATCCACCCATCCATCCATCCACCCATCCACCCATCCATCCATTCATGCATCCATCCATCCATCCATCCATCCATCCATCCATCCATCCATTCACCCATCCATCCATCCATCCACCCATCCATCCATCCACCCATCCATCCATGCATCCATATAGAAGCATATACATGCACAGATGCTTCTCATGCACACATATTCCAATACACCCTTAGGACAAGTATCAAACATGCTATATCAAAACTGCACTTAACTACACAACCTGCAGAATGTCCCAGCTGAGCAGCACAGTGCAATGCGGTGTCGCTTGCCCTCATGGGGGGGCTGACTGGGAGCAGCTGCTCACGGCTGCTGCCCGGCCTTGAGGGTGCTGGAATGTCTATTGCTATTCTGGGAAAAGATCCAAAGTCAAAATTTTAAAGAGTGTTTTCTGCTGAGTGTGTATCATGTTCACACTATTGTAAGTGGAAATGCTGGGAATCGAAGCTCCCTAAGTCCCGGACCACCGTGTACCTGTGTGCGCAATTCAGACACAGGCTGGGCCGCAGCATCTCTTCTCCAGCCTGCGCGCCGTGCTCCTGTTCATTGATGCAGCCTTTTCCTCTTGTCCTGAGAGTAGGTCAGGGGCAGCATCACGAGGCGGGTGGGGTTGCTTGGGGACAGCAGACACGGTCCACTGGGTGATTTCTCTCTTCCAAGAAAGTCAGAATCATATTACACGGGATAAGAGGGTGAAAGCAGCTCTTATAATAGCTATGGGAGCTGACACCACGCAAGGACTCTCTCTGCCTGATTTTATCTCATTCTTCTCCCCAGGGATTTCCAGAATCATAATCACTATCACTTAGGCTTTGTTTGTGTTAGCTTTTCATCACTGTGACCAAAGTACCTGAAAATAGCACCTTGAAGGAGGAAAGAGTTATTTATTTGGCTCATGGCTTCAGAGGTTTCAGTCCAGGGTCCGCTGGCTCCATGGCTCTGGGCCTGGGGTGAGGCAGAGCATCACGGCAGAAGGGAGTGGTGGAGGAGAGCTGCTCGACTCCTGGCAGCCAGGCAGGGCCAGGAGGAGGGAAAGAAGAGGAGAAGGGGCTGGAGAAGCTGAGCCCTTCTCCGCTCTCCCCGCTGGGGCAGGCTTCCTGCAGCGAGGCCCGCCTCCCAGTGGACCCCAGCCATCCATCGTTTCTCCTTAGCCTTCCCAGACAGGCAGTGTGCTTTGACCCTCTCCTGGGCCAAACCTCATTGTCCCTCCTAACACCATGTGTGGTCTGAAACCCCATCGGGTGGGTATGTAGTGTGTCAGTCTGTTGCAGACTAACAAATTATTGGGGAATATTAGGGCAAAGTTGTTCTCCCGTGTGGAGAACCCCCATAGGCTAGTGAAACTGGGTTTCTATTACCCCAGGGTGAGAGAGGGCTGATTTTCCTAGAGATGTGGACAGACAGAACCTCTCCTTTCCTAAGGTCTCTGCCTCCAGCTCCTCACCCGACTTCATAACTAGGCTCCCAGCTGAGGCAAGAGCAGCACAGACAGTTGTGGCAAAAGAAGAGCCTGAGCACCCCACCCTGCCAGCCGCCTGGGCAACCCTTTCATTTGAAGATCTCAGGTCACTGACTTGGGCTGCCACAGTGCTGCAACCTCCCGGCTGGTGGCATGAGGAAGCTGAGGCACAGAGCATCCAAGAGCTCCTTGACTGGATGCAATTGGAGAAGGGAAGGCAACACCTGAGATTAGAATACCCAAGAAGGTCAAAAAGAAGGAGAATAAAGGGGGGAAAGAATGGTCATAGGAAACAGGAAACTTGGCTGTTGTCTCCGCTGTTGAAACTGACCCTGAGGTTGGCTGAATTCTTCTTTCCAATAGCAATGTGAGTATGTGCAGAGATGGCTTAAAGTTGAAAGGCAAGGTTGGCGTAGAATCTAAGGGGCTTCTGTGGATTACTGGGTTGACACGGCAATGCAGCTGCATTTGGAATGGTAGCTGTGATGGGTGGGAGTGAGGTGGGCGCATCCCATCCAAGGGCGGGTCTGAAGCCCGGGGCCCACCTTGAGGGAGACAACATCAGAACCTGCTAGACCACCTCACTCAGCGGTGGCTAGGCCCCTGGTCCGCCTGCACCCACTGCAGGAGCCTGGTCTTTGCAGGAATGCAGGCCACGCCTGTCCGGTGAGGGAGCGCCTCGTCTATGACTTCCTTCACCCCAGGGCCAGTTGACAAGACAAGTCCATACCAAACCTGGTTGGCTCAGCGTCCAGGTCATGTTGGACACACATTGGGGGCCCCATTTTTACAACCCCAGCTACAAAAGCTAGAAGAAACAGAAGCAGGGGGAAGGGACACAGAGTTCAGAAAGGAACGGCCTGTGGATTTACTTCTGACTGCCCTCAGAGCCGCTGTTGCTTCAGGCGGCACAGAGATGCGCACTTCTGCTCTCAGTGTCTGAGCACTCCTTAGACGGGACGCCCCTCAGAGTTCTGTTGCCACCTGGTAAGGCTGACTCCCTTCTCGTGACAGAAGGTCTGGCCTGCTCCAGGGCTCTCTGGATTGCAGTGTCTGGGCATCTGCAGAGCAGACAGGGATAAAAATGGCTTCAACACTGCCCATGAACTTGAAGCCTGGAGTCCCCTTTAGAAGATTGAAGACCAATCTGCCTCATGGCCTCCTACTGTAGTTACAAAACAACTTGTAATTAATGGTTTCTTCCTTTACTTAAAACGTGTTTTGTTACGTTGCCAACTTGGTGCGATTTTGCCCGCCTACCAGGTCTTGCAAACAAGCGTTAGCTTAATTGTACAAAGACACTATTTTAAGTTGGAGAGAAAATTAATCTTCCCTTTTTCTTATCTTAACAGAAGCTATTTTCTTCTTCCTCCCTTAAATTCATTTCCTCTAAACCCCTTGAGTTGCTTTCACAGCTTGGGATTTGGGGGAGTTTTAAGCTGATAGGGACTTTTACAAAGCACATCACTTTCTCCAGCTTGTTTGGTTTCCGTTTTGGAGCCAGGAGATTCTCATCCTACCTGGGAACTGTCTGCTATGTGGGGCTCTGCGCCTAATGCCTTGCAGGGCTCTGACCCACATCGTAACACGCAAAGATGGACACTTTTAGCATTAAAAGAACCCACCCTTCAATCAGTTTGGACAATGCCTACAGGGACAGAGAGCATTTCCACCCGCTCACTCCCAAGCACTTTGTGCTCTTCTCAGAGACCCCCCACACCAAGCAACCCGGCCTGACTCCTATCAAAGCAGGCTGGGAGCCGGGCGCGGTGGCATATGCCTGTAATCTCAGCACTTTGGGAGGCTGAGGCAAGAGAATCATGAGTTCAAAGCCAGCCTCAGCAACGGCGAGGCACTAAGCAACTCAGTGAGACCCTGTCTCTACATAAAACACAAAATAGGGCTGGGGATGTGGCTCCGTGGTCGAGTGTCCCTGAGTTCAATCCCTAGTACCAAAAAAAAAAAAAAAAAACGCAGGCTGGTGTGGCTCACTGCAGAGGCCGTGACGCATGCACTCTGGTGCCTAATAGGCTTCACTCATGGTCATGTTTGAATTCATCCATGTCAATGTGAGCTGCACCACAAGGACCCATCGACAGGAACCCAGCCACAAACCAGAGAAAACAAAGGCAGCAGCAGGAGCTTCAGAAATAAATAGCTCTATGAATTTACTTCAAGGGGCTTTTCATTCATTTTCATCGTGGAACACTCTTCTGTTCTCTATGCCTGACATTGCAGAGTTTTCCCTCTGCTGGATGCTTGTGTTCTCTTCAGTTTGGGGCTATTATATAAAACAGACAACAACAACAACAAAAAGAAACAGGAAAGCTGCTCTAAATCGCATGCCTCTGTGTATGGATGCGCTTCCACTGCTGCAGGTCAACACCTAGGGGCGGAACCTCTGAGATACACAGTAGGTACGAGCTAAGCAGCTCATGTGTTTTAAAATTTTATCCTTGCTAATACTGGGTATTGTGCGGGGTGTTTTTTGTTTTTTAATGTTACCAGGGATTTAACCCAGCGATGCTTTGCCACCCAGCCACATCCCCAGCCCTGTTTATTTTTTCATTTGAAGACAGGGTGTCACCAACTTGGTCAGGGCCTCCTTAACTTGCAGAGGCTGGCCTCCAACTAGAGATCCTTCTGCCTTAGCCTCTGGGATTACAGGTGTGGGCCACCACACCCTGCTATGGTGAGGTTTTTTAATGCTATCCATTAAGTGATTATCTTATTGTGTTTGTAACTTGCATTTTCTGGTAACTAACCATGTTGAACATCTTCCACATGCTAATTGGCTGTTTATGTCCTTGGTCTGGAAGTGCCCATTCAGTTTTCCCCCATATTTTAGTGACTGTTTGTTTTCTGGTTGCTGAGTTACAATAGCTCAGTAGACATTCTGGGTACAAGTCCTTTGTCAGAGATGTAGCAAATGTTGCCTCTGTGACTTATTAGCTGTGGTGGAATTGAAACAAAGCAAAGTAGACATCCCGGAAACTTGTTGAAATCTTTATGAATCAAACAACAGCCTGTGGATTGCGAGTTGCAGCAGGCGTGGAAAAGGGAGGCGGATACGCCAGCCCAGAGCTGCTCCTGCCCTGCCCAGACCAGAGCCCTGCACAGTGCACTGCAGCTGGCTCTGACTCCTGCTTTAACTGTAAAACCTTTCAGGGAGCAAATACATTCTGGTCAAGTATGGGGCAGGGGAAAGCTGCCTCCCGAGCTCCAGGCGGGCAGAGTGGACGAGGGTGAAATGTTCAGAGGGTGGGTGGCTGCTCTGTCTGCAGCCCACAGAGACAGAGCAGAGGGACCACCCAGGGGAGCAGAAGTGCCTGTTACTCACTTGACCACAGGACCCCCACCCGGGGGCCGGTCGGCACACCATAACGCTAAGTCACAAATAGTAGTAAGTACCATGAGCAGTGGCACTTTCCCAGGGGTTTTCACTAACCCTTCTCTGCTGAGTTGATCCACACATGACGTGGAATTACGAGCGCAGTTAGAGGGTGGACGACAGACGCCACACTGTCAGCCCTATCGCTTGAGGTGGCTGTGTGCTGTCTCTCTTATTTGACGGCGTGCACGGTCCACACCGCAGCCCGGTGCTCCAGCCTTCTGCACACTGGCAGGTGAGCAGGCTCTCCTGTGCTGCGTGGGCGCTGCTGAGAGAGGAGGTTGCAGGGAGGGCACAGGGTGTGTCCAGCACTGCCGCCTGACGGAAGAAGACTCTTCCACACCGCGTTCCTCAGACACCTGGGACAGGACGGCTGGCAGACTGAGCACCACCCCACTGCTGTGCTCAGGCCACAGGCCTGGGAGGTGGCATTGTCCCTGTCCCACAGCCTCCCTGTGCTTCGGACGGTGGATCCATCTTCCTTCTGTGGCCCAAGGAGACTCTTGTCCTTGGACACATTGCTTGGGGACAGGACTCCTGGTCTGGCTGTGTCTTAGGAGGCAGGATGAAAGAGATTTGGGGTGAACTTCAAGCCTTGACCTTCAGTGCCCCCACTTGCTCACCACATTCCTGGTTGAGCCTCCAGCAGGTGGCGTTTTTGTTGCTCATTCGAGGAATCATGCTGTGGGCTTGCTGGCTCCTTCTGGACAGTACCCTTGAGAGGACAGACTAACGCCATCTTAGAGCTAGGGCCTATTTTTCCCTAAACCCCAGCTGAATACCAAAGGCCTCCACCCAGCTCCTGGAAAATTGCAAAATTCTTTATGGTGCTCTGGTCTGGCACCAGCAAGTCGTTTTGCAACTTAGGGCCAGCCAGTCAGAATGTCCAACAATAGCCCCCTGTTCATCATACCTATCAACCTAAAGGTCAACTGACCTCACACTGACCACACTTACCTTTCACCCAATCCTATAGTGACAAGATGGGAATTCCCCCGCGCGCGCTCTCCTACACCCAATCCTGTAACGCCAAGGCGTGTACTCCCCTGCTGCGGTTGAAACCCATAAAAATCCCCGCTCCCCTAGACTCGGGGCCTCACCTCCCTACCCTCTGCATTGGTGAAGGTGTGCAGTCCCTGCTGGAGCTTGTAATAAAAGACCCTCTTGTATTTGCATCGGAATTGGCCTCTGGTGGTCTCTGGTGGTCTCGTGAGCTTGGGCAGTACAACCTGCAGGGTCCTCACATGATATCCCTCGTCACAGCCTCTGCTGGGTGCTCAGCTTCTCCCATGGCTGACCCTGGCGAGTCCTGACGCCCTGTGCATCTGTGCTTCTCACCTATAAAAGAGGAAGCCCTCGGCCACCCTGAGTCCACCATGGCTCTGTGGGGAGCAGCCACTTCTCTACCATGGTGGGAGCCAAAGCGCCCAGGCAATGTAGAGGGCAAGCCGCCCTGAACTTAAGCTCCTTAGGTCCACCCCTCCTGTGAGCTCAGGTGCACATTCTCACAGGGCCACAGCTGGCTTCCTGCAGCTTGCTGGCCTTGGTTTTCCCTCGGCCCCCAAAATACTGAGCCTCTACCACATAGCAGCTCGCCCAGCCTCCAGGTGCTCCCCGAGCAGGCCTGTCTTCAGGAGCCCTCTGCCTGTTCACCCTGCCTGACCGCCTCCTGCTCCCTCAGGTCAAATTTGGACATCAGTGTCTGGGATCCCTGCTGTACATCAAGTCAGGGACAGGAGTCCCTCTGGGACCACCTGGTCACCGCACACGGCCAGGGGTGTTGTCCAGCCTCCCTTCTTCTGCACCCCGTCACTCGGCACACTGCGGTACTCCTTATGGACCAGGCACACCTGTCACAGGGCCAGCGCTCAATACAGACACAAATACCCAAATGCACGTGGGCTTGGAGAGAGGAGGGTTAGTGCTGGTTCTCCCAGGAGAGAAACAGGAAGAGCGCCATAAGTGTCCATCTGTGAGCCAGGGGAGGGCAGGGCTGGGACCAGGAGAACCTGGGTCATACCAGGAACCGGTAACACATGGCCCTTCTGAGCAACAGGGGAAAGTGAGCAGAGCCCGCTGTGCAGGCACAGCTGCGGGAAGGACGGTAGGTGAGCGCGTGTCCGCTGAGCACGTGGCAGGCGCAGGCACTTCAGGGCTTTCCTCCCCGGCTCTGGGCTCCATCTGAAGGATCTGCTGTCCAGGAGAGCGGCTCTCAAAGCTTTCACCAGACTGAGGCCTTACCCATTCACAAAAAGGGTGCTACCAGGAACAAAGAGCATCCAGCTGCATCCCAGCCAATGCTTCCCGGCAGGAGCCTCTCCAAGGAGGCCAGATCTCCACCTGGGAGGCACATGTGCCTGCCCATTGAGCAAAGTGCTAATTGACCATCTCTGACCCCAGGGACGTTATTTCCACTTGCACACAGGGCACAATGCATGCATGCTACCTGGCCACCAGGCAGATCCCTGCCACAGGGAGCGGATGCCGACCTGCGGCTGCTCTGGAGAGCGCTCACTGCAGGCTCCTTCCTGGAGGTGGCCTCGGTACTAGTTGCCCAGCTCATTCTGCGATCCCCTTGCCCATCTCCACACCCACGGTCACAGTGTTTCCATCTCACCATTGGGTTTCTTAGTCACTCTTATTTAAACTGAGCCCACTCACTTGTGTGGCGTGGGGAGTCCTGGGCAGGCATGAAGAATTCGGCTCTTCTCACCACATTTCCAGCCACTGGTGTGGACCCTGTCCAAGCGGCCCTTGGTCGGCTCACTTCAAAGCAAGAACTGGCCTTTTACAAAAGCCAGCGAGCTTGGTGACTGCACTGCAGCACAGCAGATGTGCCCATGGCAGTGAGCGCTTCCCTCACCACAGCGCCCAGCTTGGGGCCTTCTGAGGGCTGGGGAAGCCCACGTCCGTTGGTCTCCAACAGGACCCACAAGGAATGCACAGTGGGCACTGTGCCCTGTTCACAGCTCAGCCTCCTGTTTAATTAGAACAGAACTCTCTTTGTGAGGGACTTGGCCGAGACCCACACCCCAGGCGCCCTTCAAGCAGCAGCGGGCATCTGCCGTGAGCCACGTGAGGAGCGCGTGGCCCTCGTGGCCCCAGCCCCACTGGAGAGTGCAGATGTCTATAAAGAGGGATTTTGTTTGTGAGATGCTTTGGGCCTGGACTTTTTCTTTGGCTGTTGTTAAATGGAGAATTTAGCCACCTATTGAGAAAGCCAGTTTGTCCCCCTCCTACAGGGCCAAATGTGTCCTGACTCCTCTGGCTTCCTGACCGATGGAGCAAGTCCTGGTCTCTCCATCAGTTAGCAGAGCACCAGCAAAGTGGCCAACAGTGCAGTCTGGACCTCTTGTCCCTGGAGGGCAGTGTGGTCTCATGGAGCACGGAGCTGGCTGTTCAGAGGCCTGGGCTCTTCTGCCAGCCATGTCAGCCCTGTGGCCCTGGGCGAGCCACAACTCTGACTACAGAGTTTTGCATCTGTAAAAGTCCGCAGGGGTCTCTTCTAGCCCTCAGCTGGTGTTTCTCTCCCATGCACAGCTGTAGGGTAAAGGTAAGGATTATTAGCAAATCTTACCTTATCCAGCCACCCTGAGATGGCCTCTGTTCATCAAGAAACAACCTGTTATCGGCAGCAGAAATGCAGGCTCCAAATAGTTCTGATAAGAGGAACTTGGGTGACACTTACACAGACCAGATCCTGAAACTCAGAGAGATAAGGATAATTCCTCCTGACCATAAAATCTGTTAGAGTTTATGGTTAAGAATATAATTAGAACCAGTCAACACGGGCCAAGGTGACCTAGAATTGCCACAGGGGGGACTTGGAAGTCTGATGTCATCCTGCTGTCAAATTCAAGAGGTGACCTGGACAAGACTCTCTGGAAACTTCTCTGGGATCCCCAATAAAACTGAAGGGCAGGAGGGGCACCTTGTCCCTCTCCTCTCTGAAAAGACCCACTCTCTCCCTTGAGAATGTCCCCTTTCCCTTTTCTTGTCCCTTCAATAAATTCATGCCTGTTACTTTGAGAGAGTGGTATGTCAGAAATCTTTCCAACTCAATTGCAAGAATCAGGTTTGAAGAGGGGTCTGTGCTGCCTCAGATTCCCAGAAGGCCCCAGCCCTGGAACATTTGGACCCTCTGGCCACCGGAATTGTGAGTCAAATAAACCCCTTCATTCAGTACCCAGGCTCAGGTCTTCGTCACAGCAACACAGAGGGGCTGGGACAGCCCCCTGCTCTTGCACACACTTGGCAAATTGCAAAGTCTAAGTTCACGAGTTCACGGGATTGTATGTTGTGGCCGATCTCTTCTGTCCTGTGCCGCTGTGCTGTGTCCTTAGAGGAAGGATGGATTCAATTCAATAATTGGGTTCAGCAAGTCTTAGTGAGGGCCTTATGCCTGCACTTCCTGCCCAGGGTCCAGGCTATAGGGAGGGCCATGCATAGTGCCATCACCTGGTTTTTATGCAACTCAGTTACCTGTCCCCAGGTAGCAGTAGACATGGCTTCTGCTCTCTACCCACTCTGCCACTCACCAACACGAGCCCAGATCACCCAGGTGGCAGGAGCAGCCACAGCAGCCCCTACCCTGTCTGGAGGGCCATTTGCCTGAGAGAGAAAGGGAACTTGTATGAGAGGCTCCCTGTGGCTCCAGGCTGGGTAACTGGGAGATAGGAGGCTTCCTTTTCTATTTTAAGGAGAAATGAAGCCTCAACTGCTTCTGTGTTCAAACCTCAAATTTAGAGAAGTAAGAAGCACCATTAAAAATAATAAACTGTTGAGAAGTAACCCTGCCCCTTTGCACCCATGTACTGCAGCTGGCTACCACTCAACAGGGACAGAGTGTCCCAACCTGCAGTTTGAAGAGACTGTTCTCGTCACAGACCCCTTCATCCATCATGGAGACCACAGGGCAAGGCATCTGAGGAGCATTTCTCTGGAATAACAGAGGAAGAGGAGCTAGGGACAAAATCTCAGTCAACCTGATCCACCGGAGGCAAGAAACAGAAGTCCTGCAAAGAAAAGAGGGTGGAGACAGAAAGCAGCTGCTGGAAGTGGCCTCGTCCTGAGGGATGCGAAATCACCTGATCTGCCAGAGAGACAGCGCCCTGTGCTGCCATCAGGGCCGTCGCTCTGAGGGAGGAAACGTTCACCTTAGGCCCCGTGGCCACTTAATGTTGCATTTTGAAGTCAGATAACAAAAACCTGGAAGGAAGACATTAAGACCAGAGAAAAAGAAATCCAATTTGCGAACTGGCGCGTCCACAGCATGCTTCCCCCTTCTCCACCTGGTGCAGGTGTGCTTCCTCCACCCTGGTGTGTTCTAGATTAAGCTGTGATTTTCCTGCATTTAAAGGCAGGCTCCTTCACTGTGACAGAGGAGATCTGCTGCTCCTGACTCCTGGCGAAGTTATCTTCACTCCTCGAGCACTCGGCACACTGCTTGGCTATGCTGGAGAGAATGCCGGGTGCAAACCAGGGAATGACCTGCAGAGGAAACCGCACCGGCAGTGGCAGTGGGCATTGCACCTGCTTCCTGTGGTGCTGGGGTCTCAACGCGTTGCCCGCAGCCTGGGGCCAACTACACGCGGGGCCTGCAGCAGGTGCGGGACAGACTGGGGTTGACTGGCATGTGCAGTCTCCCAAAGGCTCACGGTGTACAGGGAGATGGACAGGTGTGTGAAGGACCGATGCAGTTGCTCACGGAGGCAAAGAGCCGCGGGGAGAGCTTGTGATCCGCCCAGGAGAGGCAGTGAGCGTGCAGCCCGGCGCTGGGGACGGGGACCAGGGCAGGCACCTGAGGTTATTATTCCACTCCTCCAGAGTGACCACATTTTCCAGTCTGGACATGAGCATGTGGCAGGGACTGGGTCTTACCTACTGCCATCCCCAGGTCCAGACAGGGGTCATTTCCACCTGTGTGCAACCAACTCCTGGAGACCTTCTTTACAAAGCAGAGGGACCCAGGAATGCAGGAAATCTCACCATGGAGCAAAGCACATGCCACTTGCCATAGTATTAACGCCAGCCTGTACACATGTGTCTAGACAGTGTCGGGTGACTTCAGTCATTTCGCTGTGTTTATAGGGGTTTAGGTTAGAGAAACCCTCACGCACCCAGCGCTCTCTCCAGCATAGCCACGCAGTGTGCCGAGAGCTCGGGGAGTGAAGATAACCTCTCTGTATGTCAAATATGTGTCTTTATATAACTCTGGGCGTATACAACAGATAATATACAACATCCCTGAGAGAGCGTGAAGCTTTCTCCACCCTGACTAGTTGGGAATACATTCAACTGTAAGCACAGCAAAACCTCAGAAAATAATGACTGAAAGAAGACAGAATTTTTTTCTCTTTCACATTAGATCTGGAAGTAGGCGATCTACATTTGGTATATTCCTTCTACTTCCTAAAATCCTCGGGAACCTTGACTCTAATTTTACTACTTCACCAAGTATGTGGCCCTTAATCCTACAGACACTTCATGGTCTAATGTGATTGCTCTAGCTCCAGCCATTACATCATAAGTTCATTCCAGGGAGTAGGAAGAGGGGACAGAAGAATAAGGGCATGCTCTGGCATTTTAAGGACCCTTTCTAGAAGTTGCATACCACTGGAATTCAATAACATAGCCCAGTCCAGGAACTCCTGAATAGCACAATCCACAGATGCTCAGGTCAGCATGTGAGCAGTATTCCTGGGTGTCTTCCTGCATGCTTCAAATCACATCTAGGTCTCTTGTGATACCTGAAACAATGATGATGCTGTATTAGTAGCTGTTACCCTGTAGCATTTGGGGGATAATGACAAACCCCCCCGTGTGCATGTGTGCAGCTGACGTGGTTCCCCGGAAGACTCACCGTCTCTGGCTGACTCCGCAGACGCGGTGCCTGAGGAGGCGCAGGCTGACTCTCAGGTTCCGGGCAGAGTCCTGTTCCTAGGATTTTCACTGTGCAAAGAGGTGGCGCCTCAGTCACTCCTCGACGCCTGGTCTCCCCCGAGGTCTAAAGTCTCTGTTCAGAGCGGCTGTTGTGGCCACTGCCTGTGGAGAAGCAGCTCGCGGGCAGGCTCCTTGCCTCTGTTCCCCGCCGTCCACACGAGCCCCTGAAAGCTATGTCAATCAACCTCGACTTCAGCCCCTGCTCCAGAGCCGCCCCTTAGTGTGGCTCATATTTTCTGAGCCCCAAATCGTGATGCATTACAGCACATGTCAGGACAAAAACCAGTTTATCTGGAGACTGGACAATCTGGGCATCTGGTGGACAAACCCCTTGGGTCCAGACAGCCAGGGTGGTGTTTTCGGAGTGCTGCCCGGTGACCTGCCGGCAGCATTGCTGCGCTTCACGTGTCCCAGGTCCTGGTCTTCCCATACCCCAAGTCCTTGCTCCTCAACAAGGGGCTGTGGCAGAAATGCCAGTACTGGCCTGGGAGAGGCCCTGTGAAATGACTGGCCCCTCATCTTCCTCCACCAAGCAGGTGGGAGCAGCAGTCCCAGCCCTCCCTGCAGCAGGGGACAACCTTGGGACAGACTGGCCCACATGTGAGCTGCATGTGCCCTCAGCAGACAACTAGGAGCCTCCCAGAAGAAGGCTTGTCTCCCGGCCTTCCTCCTGCCTGCCATGCAGACACAAGGCCTGGAGGCCACAGGATGGGGGCTCCACTCAAAGGCAAGGGAAAGCAGCCTGGGGACAGCTGGCAGTCCTTCCAGCCGGGCTGCAGCCCTGGGCTCTGACGGTGTGGAGCGTGACAGCCTTCCCGCCCAGCTGGCTTCACTGAAGTCACCATTAGTTGGAGCCAAACAGTAGCCAAGGCCAGCTCTTTGTGGCACAAGGAGTCCAGGGTTAGAGTCCAGGTGACTCTGTGCCACACAACCCAGCATATCCCCTTCAGTGCCTGTGCTCGACCAGCACGCTGAGTCCCTGCAGAACGGGCTCAGGACCTGTGGGAACCTCGTCTGCTCCCGGTGGCCCTGAGCACTCAGCTTCCCTAAGGAAATGAGAGCCGCTGCAGGTCACGTCCCCATCACCATGCGCTGGAGGAGGCATGTGCCCCCGGCCAGCTGGGCTCAGGTCAGCAGCTCCCTTGCCCCGCTCCCAGGGCTGTGTGTACCGTGTGTGGTCCCCAGTAAGTGCCTCCTTCTAAAAGATTACAGGTGAAACTTGGTGATGCTGAAGGCAGAGCCTGAAGGAAAAGCAGGTCTTCCGAGCTCCGAGGATCACAGCTGGCAAAGTGGGACCTTCTCCACTACCACCCAGGGGTGCATTACAGCCCCAACGTGGGGCCCGCTCAGAAGACATGACCTCCACTGTCGGAGCACACCTCCAGCTTCTTTCCAGGCTTTGTCTCTCGGGGGCCTGTCTTATAGAATAAGGAATGGGACCCCAGAAGACAAGAGTTAAAGTAGGACTTGTTCAGGTATGAAAAATAAAAACAGAAAGAGGCTAGCCAGAAGCAAGTTGGACCCAAAATGCTAGTCTCGGGGTTTATACAACACTTGGGTCAACACCACCGGTCCAAGCTTATGCTAATCAGGTTTGGAAAGGTGCCAACACTATTGGTCCAAGAATATGCCAATCAGATCTTCAAAAGTGCCCCACCGTTGGCTCGCCCGCAGCCCCATTCAGGTCTGCCCCGCTTTTGCTTTCTTGCCCCTCGTGGGGGAAGGGGAGGTGGTCATGGTAGGATGGTGGATGTTGGGGTTCTGGCTGCTGTGCTGCCGGTCGCACCCCCAATGGCCTCCACCCTGGCTTGGCAAGCCTCAGGCGGGGCCGCCATGGCAGGCTCCACACCTGCCTGCTGGGCACCAGTGCTCCAGCCGCTGGGCCTGCGCTCCCGCAGCTCCGCTGCATCTCACCATGGCTTCTTGTCAGGGCTTAGCAGGCTGGTGGCCTGGTGTGGGGCCAGGGGCCCTGTCAGTGCTCCTGTTCGGAGGCTATCTGAAACCCAGTTGTTGTGGTAAAGAGGGTTTTGTGCCCCTCCACTCGCAGCTCACCAGCACCCCTCATCAGATGCTGGCTTCTCCACACCCAGCTTCCCAGGCCTACGCTGGCTGCACGCTGTGTCCAGTCTCACGGGCAGAGACAGTGTCTGCTGCTCAGGCCTACTGAAGCAGCATCAGCAGAGACCGGATCTAGGCAAGGAAACCCAAGGCCTCTTGTCACAAAGAAAGATGGACACAGGTTTCTCAGATGAATTAAGAGTTTTGACAGGCAATTGTCTTTCTCATTCAACGTATTTGGGACATAGCTCGGCAGCCAGGGTTCCAGGTAGACACTCATCCGTTATCAGTGGAAGGCCTCTGACGCCTGGGGGTTCCAGCCACTGGGCCCAGGATTAGAAGTGGAGCTGGCCCAGACAGGGTTGCTGCAGTCCTGAGCCCAGGAGAGGCTGGCAGAATCACCCACCGGGTAGCCCTGCCGTTGAAGTGGCTTTCAAAATGTATGCCCGTGACTTGGGATTTTACGAGTCCATTTAATGCTAAGCAAGAGGGTTAAGGTTTGGCTATGAGGTGTCCCCCAAATGCTCCTATGTTAATTAACTCAGGAGCTGAAACACTCCAATTATGCGAGCTGTGGCCTAATCTGTGGACTGGTTCATTTGAGGCATTAATCATTTGGCTGGGTTGCTGGGTGGCACCTGTAGGCAGGCTGGGCGTGGCAGGAGTAACTGCTGGGCCTGGGGTCGCATATGCTTTGTCCCTTGCTCCTTGGCTTCCTGCTTCCTGGCTGTCATGAGCTGAGCAACTCTCTTCCACCACACCATGGTGCCACGTTCTGCCTGACCTCGGACCCAGAGCAGTCACTTAGCTGACCAGGCACTGACACCTCTCCAATGCAGCCAAAGTAAACGTTCCCATCTCCAAGCTGTTTTGGTTAAATGTATTTGTCACAGCAACAGAAAGCTGACTAACCCAAGGAGAAATGAGAACATAGATCATGTCCTGGTTCCCATAATCCACTGTTTTGTTGTTTTTTGGGGGGGTTACTGAGGATTGAACTCAGGGGCACTCGACCACTGAGCCACATCCCCAGCCCTATTTTGTGTTTTATGTAGAGACAGGGTCTCACTGAGGTGCTTAGTGCCTCGCCATTGCTGAGGCTGGCTTTGAACTTGTGATTCTCCTGTCTCAGCCTCCCAAAGTGCTGGGATTACAGGCTTGCACCATGCTCTGCTCATAATCCACTGTTTTATTTCAAGAGCACCTCAGCTTTCCTCTGAAAATGGGAGTAAATTTATGTTCTGGGTATTCTGTTTGTCTCTTCCAGGAGGAGGTTGATTGAGTTGATGAGACACTATTTGTTTTGACTAGCCACCTGCAGCCATATAAATACTTTTTTAGTATACATTACCCAGGTGGCACATGGGGAAACCTAAGTTTTGAGATGAAACTTGATTCTCCATGATTGTGGTCAGGATAAGATCCAGGCTCCCGACAGCTACTGATGGTGGGCCACGCCCTCTGAAGTCCCCAGCTGAGGATGGGGGTGTGAGGGTGGAAGTCTACTGAAGAATAGAAGCAGAACAAAGCTCTCAGAGTGCGAGAGTCCACCTCAGGGGAAGCCCCTCTAAGTGAGCCAGTCTGGGGTTTGTGTAGCACTTGGTTCACTGCTATGGGTCTAAACTTCTGCTAATTAAGGTTTGGAAACGTGCTGGTGCTGCTGGTCAACTCTACAGCCCCGACGTCCATTCAGTGTTCCCCACTTCCGTTTTCTCCCTGCAGATCAGGAAGTGGGAGGCTGGGGCCGTGGAATGGTCCATGCTTGCAGGTTCTGGACTGCAGTGCTGTGTGCAGCAGGCTTCTGCAGCAGGCGTCCATACTGTGCACAGGCCTGCTTGCTGAAGGGTCCCGGACGGGTGCGACCGGGGCTCACAGTGCCTCCAGACCCCCACTCCGCATGGCAGGCTCCACGCGGCTGTGGGTTGTGCTTGCCACCTGCGCTCTAAGCCCTGAGTCCGCTGCTCTACCCCTGGGCTGCTGCTTCTCAGCTGGGACCTTGAGCCCTGCCAGTGGCACTCTAGGGAGTCTTCTGGGTGCTGGGATTCCAGTGGAGCTCCGTGCCCTGTTGCTGAATCCTGAGGCTTGTGCATAGGTGGCTGCAGGAAATGCTGCCCTGAGCTCCTCCTTTGGAGTCCTGGGGTGGCCAGCGGTGCCCCGGGGTCCAAGCAGGCATTCCACCACCCTGGGGAAGGACGGCTCTACCACCGGCCTTTCCTGCCGTATCCCCTGCCCTTTCGAGTCTGTGTGTGCAGAAGTCACATCTCTTTAACTTACACAACCCTGCACACAAATCATCCTAGCGATTTAAACATCGCCGCGCTCTCGCTTCTTTTCCACAGGCTGAGCTTGGAGGCGCACGTGAGTGGAAGGGCCTGCGCCTCTAGAGAACTGCCCAACGCCCCTCCTGGCCTCCTTTTGGAGGCACCAGCTGTTCCCTGCTCCAGGCGGGTGGCTGCATTGCGTGGTTCCCACTCAGCCCGGGCCCAGTGGCTGTGCATCTTCCAGCTGAGAAGAGTCCTGCTCAGAGTCCCCTGTCCTGTGGAGAAGCCTAGGCAAGAGCGTGAAGAACTGGATGTCTCTGTGAGGCTTCTTGGTGGGAAGGACTCACAGACATCTCATAGCTGTTCTCCAACTTGTGTCCACATAGCCTACAACCTAAGAAGGACAAGCTCTTAAGCGGCCAACAATTTGGTGGTATTCATGACAAAGCGCCGGACACACACCTCCACAGGCCACGAGAATCCCCACGCCCTGCTTCCTGTCAGTTCCTCCAGTGGACAGAGGCCTGAGGAGACCCTGAGGAAGCCACAGCTCCCTGCATGTCAGCCAGCTTCCTGTGGCTGTAACAAGTGACGAGTTGATCCATCCCAGCCCACAAGGAGAAGAAGGTGCTTTGGAAGTTGCAGGCCATGGTCAGCTGGCCATGGTCAGCTGGGGCCTGGGACCTAGAGTCAGATCAAGTGAGACACAGAGCCCTATCATGACGAAAGTCCATCATCGAGGAGACCCGGGAGCTCAGACCTCAGGTGGTAACCAAGGAGAAGGGATACAGAGCACTGGAGGTGGAGCCCAGGTGTCTTCTTAGGAATAAAATAGAAAGATTCTCTAAAGTTTGCCATTTGCCAGCCCAAAGCAGCTAGCCAAGATGACCCGCACACCTAGCTAAACAGTCTGGAGCTGAGGCAGGTCGGCATCGGTGCAAGTACCAGGTGACTTGGCCAGGGAGAATCAGCAGCCTCAAAGACCGTGGTGGGGGACCAGAGAGGGTGGTGTCAACGTGAAGGGCTGGGAGCTGACGCCCTGTGATGGTGTGGGTAGTGATAGGACGCCAGGTAGCTCGTTCACTTTGGGCCATCAGTCAGTGGGCATGAGTGTACTGGCTAGAGGGCATTGAAATCCAGGAGCTAGAAGAACCCTGGATGAAGGGGCCTCCCTCTTGACGGGAGCTGAGGCCGCTCATATTCATTCATATTTAATGCGCCATCTTGGTTAGAGTGTTCCTTGGATTTCCGATTGCACAATGCCCTTGCACTGAGCAGATCTTGTGAAGGTTTCTAGCAATTGCTTCCCAGGACCAGCAGTCTGAGTTGTTCAGCAGTAGGTTTTGCCTGGCGTAGAGTACACATGAAGTTTGCCAGCAGAACCTAGGTGTTTGGGCCAGATTCTTCTTTCCCCCAGTCGTGGGTTTCAGACTAAGCATGACAACAGCTTTGAAAGGGCTAGAGGGGTGTCCTGTGGCCACGACTCTGCACAGATCGGCCAGTTTGGAGACAAGCCATCTCAGGCTGTAGAACAAAGGCTCACAGCCCCATTACCACTTGGAAACCCAAGGTACCACATCCTCCCCTGGAGCCCCACAGGCTCCAGGCAGAGGGAAAGGGGGCTGTTTCTGGGAGCCCCAACACTGCTGGAAGGGGGCTGCTAATGGCCCACCAGGTTGGCTCTGGTGCTCGGGTCCTGAGTGGGGCTGAGCATCCAGGTGGCAGCAAGCTAGAGGCCTTGCTTCTGGCTGTGGCTGGTGGATGCTGGAGACAGAGCCCTTCTGGGTGGAGAAGGCATCTAGCAAGGGGAGAATGGTGGGAGAGCTGCGGCGTGTTTGGAAGAGCGGCAGAGATCGGGTTCTGTAGCTCTCAAGGTCTGTGAAGGAAGACACAGGGTGGGTGGGACTCAGGGCCTGGAAGGTCAGGAGCGGGAATTCCACATAGGACCGCCAGGGGCTCTGGTTTCGTTCCTGGCACAAGGGCAACGTTGGGAGGGTGGAGACAACGTGCTGCCATGTGGAACTGCCAACCGAGGGTACAGGACCCGCCCGCCATGGTCCCAGAGCTCCACAGAAAAGGAAGGGAATGCGAACCTCCGTGACATTTGGGGAAATAGCGATCCTTTATGTTAACAAAGAAAGGAAAAGCGAAGGAGACATTAAGTGCCACAGAGACCCGCTCTGCCGGTGTGTGGGACACCTTGCCTCCACTGAGGAACCCCAGCTGGGCCCCGACTGTGGGTAGAATCTCAGCAGATTGTCTTCTTCGCCCTGCGATTGTGTGGCCAGTGTTCATTAGTTTTGCGAAAACCTTTTCTTCATAAAATGTAAGCCACAGTAAGACTGAGCTCAGCCCAGGTGGAGTTCCCAGGGGCTCTGCCTCAGTGAAGTCTGAATTACGTGTGCATGAAGTCCTCTGTCATCAGGAAGTGGGGGACTCCGGGGACCGGAGCAGGATGCTGGAGACCAGAGGTGGGCGAGCTGGGCTGGAAAGGGATCAGAGGGAGGCGAATGCTGAGGAGAGGGGGGCCCGGGATCTTCAGGCAGCTGAGACCTCTATTCTGCTGGACGGAGTGACCCTGAGAACAGGACATGCTACAGATCCCCGCTGGCCAGAGTAGCAGACCACCTCCTCTCAAGGATGACCCCCCGGGATATGAGACGGGTGGACTGGGACAGACGAACAGCCACTTCAGGCCACACAGCTTTGCTCTAGGGGCCTCCTATCCTCCCAGAACCCCAGGTGCCTCTCCAGTGCCCTGCCCCCTCTCTGTGCTGCAATGAGCCATAAGCAGACTCAACAGGTCAGGAATTTGGGAGGCACTCAGGGGAGCCTCAGGCTTGAACCTGGGGCCACATCCTCTCCATGGAACATGAGGATGAAGCACAATCTTCCAAGCCAAGTGAGACTGGGGGTCCTTGGAACCCAGCCCACCCAGGCTCAGGGGTTGGGGCAGCCCCAGAGTTGTCTCCGGACGCAGGTGGGAGGGAGGCGGCTCCTTCTGGTGCTGGGCCTCCTGCCAGCACCACCAGCCATCCCAGCATAGCAGAGACCTCTGGGCCTTGACTTCCACACTGACAGGTCCATGTCCAGGAGCCCCTCAGGTCCAGGAGAACCAAGAGAGTTGGCCACCTTCCTGCCCCTCCTTCTGGAAGCCCAGAAGTCTGCCCAGGAGAGCTTTCATTCTGGACTTTTCCAGAATCCCCACCGCTGTCAACACATACTTGTTTTCTATGGTATTTTTTTCAAGAGGTCCCCAAAGCTAATTAAAAATATGGTTCACAAGCTGAAATACCAACAAGGCAGGGGAGTCAGGTAAGTGGCAGAGTCAACAAGTTTGCCTTGCAGAAGCTTTTCAAGCTGTGTTCTTTCCACATTCTCTGCCTGCATGGTGAACTCCTGTGATTACTCTTCCCTCCCACGAGGTGACTTCGCTTATCTTCAGTGTGACGAACCACGCGCGCAGCAACAGAGATGGACACTGGGCTCAGTGCTGGGAGACGACAGAGAGAGGGGTTCCCACCCCGGAGAACGCCGCTCCCGCTAGGCTGGGTGCCTGGAGCGCCAAACTCGCGTTCGTCGCACATGGACCATGTGGTTCTAGGGCAACCAGGTTTCCTGATTCTTTGAGGTAAGCTGAAATTTGGAAATGTCATATGAAGTCTGCTTTGAATGATAACGTGCAATTGAATGTTGTTTTTTTAAACACAGTGTGGTCCAACTCTGTGGGAAAATCCAAAATACATCCATGGATCACACTTAGCCCACAGGCTACCGGTTTGCACCACATGGATTCAATTCCACAGTAGCTGCAATTTTCTTCTCTTTCTAATCCCTAAATTGTGACATTGGCATCTTGACATTTTAAGTCCTCTGCAGACATCTTCTGGTTTTCAGATGGGCCTCCGTCAGCCTTCAAGAGGCAAAGCTGCTGCCCTCAGCTACCTTGGGCTCTCCTGGCCACACTCCTTCCCCAGTGCGCAGACCCACAGCCCTGAGCCCGCCTGCGTCCCATCCCTCCATCCCTTCTAAAGCCACAAAGGAAGAGAAGGATGAGCAAGAAGCCAAGTCTTCAGGCAGGGGATTCCCTCCCAGCCAAATCCCCCACCCTGAGCACCCTCCGGAGCCCTGCTACAGCGTGGGGCCGCCTCCCTGGGGAGCAGCACCTCCTCCAGAGGAGCAGTAGCCTGTTTCCAGGATGGGGACTGGCGGGGAGTGTCTCAGCAAGCTGGAGCCAGTCCCTGCAGAGAAAGGATCGGGTGTGCTGCTATTAATGTGGGAGGGGAGCAAGTCTTGCTTGCGTGGATATAGGATAATGTTGGCTTACGGCAGAAGGGGAGGGGTGCATAGAGAAAACCTTGCATTTAAACAGTCAGCAGAATTTCTTGCTGAAATTCTGTGGCTGTGAAAGAGGCCCTATCCTCTCTAGCCATGGCAGTAGCAGCAACAGTAATCTCAGTTTTGCAATTCCTCAGTGATAGGCCGGACACCTGCAGATGTGAGAACGGTCATTACAAACTCATTTCACTAGTGGCATCGTCTGGAAAGGACTGGCTCATTATGCGTGTTATCTGGGATCTGTCTCGGGAGTGGTGGCCAGGGGTGGCATCGAGAGAGCTAGCAAGTTAGCCAGCTGGGATCCAGAAAGCAGGAATCCTTCCCTGGGGCCATTACCCCTGCCTGTGTCTACACGTCACCTTTGTTCCCATAGGCTGCCACCTTTAGCCACCAGTACCTAGTTGATCGAGAAAAGATCGCCCTGTCTTGTGACCAGCATGGCAAGGAGAGGCCTGCCTTCCTGTGAGGCTCCAGCCAGATGTGGCAGCGTGGGGTCCTCTGTGCCATGCAGGCCTCTGTGCCAAGCCCCCTGGGAGCGGTGCCACCCACTCCCAAGATTATTTGGACAGCTGCTGGTGGCTTCCTCAGGCTTCCCCTTCCATTTAGGCTTCCTTCTTCAATCCTGTTGAACATCGGCTTCTCCCTGTAGCAATTATTCCTTGAAATTCATTCCTGACAAACAAGACCATCTCCTGAGCTTTTAACAGGCGATACAATTCCCTCCCTCGGAACTGCCTCAGGCCTGCAGCACCTGCGGCGTGTGTGATATTCCAGGACTTACTGAGATCAGCGAATGTTTCCGCATGGAGAGGTTTTCATTTTATGCCACAATGGCTGGAAAATTGAGAGGCGGAAAAATTGAACATCAGACGAGCCGTAACATACGGGTCAAGCGACCTCAATTCTGCTCTCTGTTGCCTGCACTGCAGCCCAGGTTTAGAGGAGCTGGGATCTGCTTTAGCCTGGAGTAGGTCCCCAAACTGAGTCTGGCTGTGTGCCTGATTTTGTCTGTGGTCCAGCCACAGGCTGCTGTGCACACACAGGCACCGTGCACACGCGAACACAACACTGCTGGAGGGCATCCGGGAGAGAGGCACAGGAGCGGGCGCACCCTCGGCGGACGGATGGTGGGGTGGCTGCGAGTTGCACCCTTGGTCCTGTGTGGGCAGAGGACGGAGCCGTGGGCTTGGCCCTCAGTGCACCAGGCTCCAGCTGCAGGGCTCACCTCCGTGCGGGCTCCTGGTGTCCCTCCAGACCTGTTCAGGCCAGGGGATCCAGGAACATCCATTTTTACTGGTATTGTACCATGCGATCCCAATGAAGGCAGCTTAAGGAACACTGAAGAGTAGAGGTTCAAAATATGAGTCCCGAGTGGGACCTTGGAAAGCTGTTTTTAATTTCAAATAGAGTTTTAAACCTTAGCAAGAAAGGCCAGAACCCACGGGAACAGCTCTGCGATGTTGTTCACAGGACAAGAGCTGCCGTGAACAGGGGGTCTGGGGTGGGTCTGCTGAGGGAACTTACCATCTCTAGGAGGACTGGGGGACAGCGGGGAGCAGCCCTGCCAGGGCCTGTGTGAGTGCCGGCCCTGCCTGGGCGGCCAGGAAACACCAGGAGCCTCCAACCTCGGGCTCCTTATCTGCACGTAGGAATGAGGCTGGACTGTGAAGAGGAGACACCAGGCACGCCAGACACCCAGGCCTTCCGAGCCTTTCCAGACACCTTTCTTCCCAGCACTCTGCCTTAAAGGCACATTCCCCAGCCCCCGATTCCTGGGGAAATCCAAGCAGAAGACAGAATGGCTCTCACCGACCCCTGGCCTGCCACCCTGGGTGCCTGCTGGTTTCCTGATGGGAGTGGGCCCCGCGCCTTACACTGGTCCCTGCGTGGGAGAGACAGGCACAGGCCTTTCTTTGAATCCCGAGGCCTTGAGGGCAATGGTTCCCACGGGTATGGACACCATTCCTATTTGTACAGACACGTTTCCAGTCCAGACAGGGACATTGTGTGTCTCTTTCATCATTACACACGTAAAGCCTATGTTTGAAGGAAAATATTTAGACTATGAAGCCCAACTGTGATTAGAGCACCTGGAGAGGACTACTGTGTGGGGGGAGGGGTGCTGGGCAAGTGCTCTACCACTGAGCTACTCCCCAGCCCCAGAGAAGCGCTGTCAGTGTTTAGGTAAGTACCTTTGAGATGTATAGATATAGAGGTGTCTAGGTATATAATAATATTTGCAGCAGGTGAAAATAGATAAACAAGCACATAGTAAATAAATATATAATAATGTTTAATAGGTACGTAATAGGTAAATCTAAATAGGCATATGGTAGAAAGTACATTTTATTGAAATTATTTCCTTTTGTGTTTTTGTTTTATTTTGGTTTTTGGTACTGGGAATTGAACTCAAGGGCGCTCAATCACTGAGCCACATCCCCAGCCCTTTTGTGTATTTTATTTAGAGACAGGGTCTTTTTAAGTTGCTTAAGACCTCACTAAGTTGATGAAGCTAACTTTGAACTTGCAATCCTCCTGCCTCAGCCTCCCGAGTTGCTGGGATCATAGGCATGCGCCACCACGCTGGCTTGGTGTGGTTTCAAGGCACTACAGGACACCAGGAAAGAAGGTGCCCCCGGCCTCCTGCACAGGTGGGAGGCTGAGCACACCTGCCACTGGCTGCCCAGTGCCCTCCTCGATCAGCTCATGCACTGCCGGTGTCCACAGTGAGCGATCGGTGTCCTCTGATATTGCTGGAATTTTCTTTTTCAGTACTTCAACTGTAAAAGAACTATGAATACTCCCTTGATTTGTCTGGGGTGTATACTAGAAAGACAGAGAAAGATCAGGGCACCCCCTGCTCTCTCGAACCCTAAGATGTCTTTGCCGGGTTGCGGATAGCCTTTGCCAGCCTGATGCCACCCACGGAGGCCTTCTGCTGGCCCACGCTTGGGGCTGTGATGCCAGCATCAGCTTTACATGCCAGGCATCGACTCTTACGTTTGAACCATCAGGAGCTGTTCTGTTGCTAGCATCCCTGCGCAGGTGGCTCAACCCACTCACCCCTCCCCGCTGAGGAGCGAGGCTGGCTGTGGAGGCATCTGAACTGTCAAAGCTCATCTTGCCTTTGGATATTGGTGCTTTTGCTATGGCTAGGACTCTGGGGACCTGCAGGAAGAACCATTGTCCCCTGTGGTTCCTAGTGCAAGGAGTCCAGCCATGTCCCAGCTCCAGGCTCTTTCTAGGATGCAGGGTGTTGACACTGTCATCCTGGTTCCCTCTTGGGATGAGATGTGAAAGAAGGAAGAGAGAGAGAGAGACAGAGACAGAGACAGAGAGAGAAGCTGCTCTGGTAGGAGAGTGGGAGAGCTGACCACACAGTAACAACCCAATGCAGAGTCCCTCCAGGAGACTGACCCACTCAGGAACCTTGACGGGACACCAAGGCCCCAGGGGACACATGGCCCAGCTGCAGACACCTCTAGAGAATCCTGCCTAGGGCTAGATCCTGGCCACTACATCACACATATTGCTCAGCAAAAGTTCCAGCAGAGTTCTAACAGCCCCCGAGGGTCTGCAGCTGCAGACAGCGCCTTCCAGGATGCTAGAGAGCTCCGCTGAACTTTGTACACCCCCCTCAGAATTGTCATAAAGAGAAATGGCTTCAGATTGTTTTTAGTTTGCTTTGCTGTAGTGAGAATTCAGCTTCTTGTTGACAACTGTCCACATTACTACTTGAGCAGTTAGAATTCGGGCCTGCAATAAAGATACTAAGAACAGCGACAGATCAGAAAAGGAGGAGCTTGCCCTGTGAGCTAGGAGGCATGTTTCACTGCTAAAACCGTAAGCCCACGTGTTCTCCCACTCACAGCGCAGACCCTTGCCTGAGCCCAGTTGATGTGTGAGACACTCTCCCCGCCAGTGCCTCAGGCACAGCTGCACTTGCTCAGGGCATCCGTTCCTTGGAGCTGTGGCTGGGTCTCTGAGCTATGGATACGCAGCTTCCAGCAAATCAAACTTCCCTAGCGGCTGTTGAAATCTGACTTCCGTTTCTCCACTTCGAGCCCTTCTATCCCATGCATGGTTTGATTCCAGCCTCTGCAGCATCGCTCACGGACTGGACGACTCTAGACTGTGTCTCTCGACCTTCCAGTCGACTTCCCATATGGACATGGCTTTCAAAACACCACCATCCTTGCAAACGGAACTCCTGTCCAAGAGCTGGTGAACAGCACATTATTTACAAAGTAAGTAATCAGGGAACCGGGTCCAATTCATTAACCGTACGACAGCCCACTCTGCTCGGGCAGGTCACTGGCCGTGACCTTTCATACGGGATCTGTCATTTACACTTCCCAGTAATAAAACTTAATTGAAATTTCATTCCTCCTCCACACGATGCCAGCTGAACAGATGGTCTGTAATTGTTGGGTCCACATATTTTATGCTTCTGGTTTCACATGCAAGATCACACAACTGCTATCCAGCTGAACGCTGCTCATGTAAGACCTCGCTTTCACATTAAGAACCTTACTGTTTCATAGGACTGTAAAATCTGTCATTAAAATCAGTTGGTTAAAATGGAAACAATGGTTACAACCGTCCTGCAGAAACTCAGAGAACAATTAATGATTACAATCTGAGCTGTGTTCCCAAGGAGAGTGAGAATATTTGTACAGAAACATCTAGGTTCATGTGTGCGAGTAGGAACCCAGGCGAGGGGGCAGAATGCGTGGCGAATGTTACGTGTCCATCAGCCATCCAGCCAAAACTGAGCCCGCAGCCTCGTCTGTGACATAACCGTCGACTTCTGTTCTGCATTAAGTTCAGCACTTCTTTGATGGCTCTCAGATCCCATCTGTGCTCTTCTTTACTCTGAATTTTGAGCCCACGGACGTTGGAGTCGGTACTCTGCACTCAGAATGCTCAGGATTATCCCGTCCTGAGACGGAGTAAGGCAGGTCTGCAGAACAGAGGCACCAGGGGTCCTGAACACAGGCATTGCAGGTCAGTGGCCTCCCAGGGCTGTTCCTGGGCAGTGGCATTTGAATACTCATCATTGGACTGACTGTGTCACTGGACTGTCTCAGAGAGTGTTTGAAGGAGCGAGGGACACAGCCTGAGGTGTGGTGGCACCCCGCAGCCTGAGGCCTGACTTGCTCCCTGTGCTCCTGGGCTCCTCGCTCCTCCTGCCTCCTCCCACACAGCCACCATGACCCACTCAAAAAAAACCCTGTTCTCAGAAAAGGCTCAAATGAGCCCACTTTCATGTAAAAGATCTTAGAAGACTCAAAGCAACAGTTTCCCCAGGGGAACTGGCAGCTAGATCCAGAGTGTTCTGAGACAGGAAGCTGTCCTTACACAGGGCCAGGCACAGGGGCCCGTCCTGGAGTTTCCAAAGTCGTCCCATCTCCTTGGAGATGCTGCTCCACCATTCAAAGAGGAGACCACCACCAGGCTCTTGCGTGGGGATGAGGAAAAACAGAACACTTGGAAAGATGGGGCGATGATACCACAGAGAATTCTCGGAGGAAGCAGACGCCAAGTGACCCAAAGACAGAGGGGACCGGGAACGTGTTGGAGGGGGCTGTTGGCCTCCCATGACAACTTGCTGCTTGCCAGAACCTTCCACACATTCAAGCAGTGCACGCCTAGGCAGCAGCTCGTCAGAGTGGGTGGGAGAGCTCCCATGACCCCCTTCTTGTCCCCAGGCTCCTGTTGTCGTTTGCTCCCTGACAAGAAGGTGGCCGTGCTCCTCCCTGGTCCCTAGCACCCACCACGAGCCTGGGTGGGCACCTGGTCCCACTCAGGAAACATGTGCACGTGAATAAGTGACAGAGAATTATAATCCAATAAAACCACCTCGAAAGAACAGTTTCCCCTCATTAGGTTTTTTTGTATCTTTTAGGGTGTACGTTGGGCTTTTAAAGGGTTTCAGTCTCGTTATTAAAACGACTGTTATGGTGATTGTACAGCCCAGCTATGTAGGACACTGAACTAAATCAATGCTAATCCAGTTGCAGACCAATGCAGTCAACAGTTCTAAAAAAAGAAATCACATTTCCAGACTACAGAGCCGATGAAACTTGCACATGTAATTGACAGTTTGCTTGGCATTTCTATGTGACAGATACAGAGTCCAACCCCAGGCACCGCCCACTCGCGGATCCAGGGATCTACTTTTCCAGCTGATTTGTAAGCTGCAGGCGATGGCGGGGTGAAGGGCATTCAAACGTGTGGCAACGACTGGCTCCCTTTCCCCACGCTTGTCCTGTGTCCAGCCTAGTGCGCACTGTGGCCAAGAGGGGGCAAGAAAAAGCCTCTGTCATTAAGACTCTCAAAGTCGAAAAATGTGCCAACTCCTAACTCAGATGAGAGAAACCATATCCTCTGTGTTTTCAGCTGTGTGCTTATAAGACTAGAGACTGGGACAGGATGAAATCCTGGGGTCACTCCAACTAGGACACAGAAAAGCAAATCTGTGGGAGTAAGCTAAGTAGGAATGGTCAAGGAAGAACAGCTCAAAAGCTGTTTATCTCTCAAAGCAAAGAACTAAACCAAAAAAAGGCCAAATATTTTTTCTCAGAAGTCTATAAATGAATCAAAAACTTTCAATCGTCTGAGGAGCACTTGTTCAAGAAAAATGGCGGAGCACCTGTGAGCTGTGAGCCTGCGGGTTGTACATGCCCTCTCCTCGGAACCCCCAGCTCATAGGCCCGGAACACCTGCAGATGCTCCTCAGGATACCCCAGACCCTGTCCTTGATGCCAGCACAGGGGAAGGGGTCCCTGACACCTGCGCTCCTCCCCACCACACCTCTTCATGTGACAGTCCCGTCACTGTCTGCGGTCTCCACCTGGGTGTGCTTCTGTGCTGGAAGGAAAGGCCACCGGAAGTTAGTGACTATGCTGTGCATGCGCTGCCCCTCACCTCCTGGGGAAGCTCTTCATCAGGCTTATTAGGGGGTAGATCCCTGCCCTGCCTCTGTGGGTCTGACCTCTGTGACCTTGTCTTCTGCCTCTGGCTCCTTGGTGTCTCTGCTGACCACACAGTCTTTGAAGGCTGAGCTGCCTTCCGACCTTCCCCCCTCTGTGTTATTTAATTTTCTGGCTTTGAAGACAGCTCCACTTTTCAACGTCCTGTTCTCTGGGATACTCACTAGGCCCATCAGACTGAGGGCTGGCTTAGCTGTGTCCTTTGTGCACCACCAGCAAGCCCCGTGCACTGGACATGCAGGGCTGGCTCAGCACACCGTCACTGATGTGAGGAAGGGCAGCAGCCCGTGCCGACCCACCAGAGGCAGGAAGAAGACTGACGGCTTCCTTGGCCTTTCACTGAGGAAGACGCTCGATGCCCTGGATACAGAAGCGAGCTTCCTGACAGAGGCACCGTGGAGTCCACTCACCCTGCAGTGGTGGGGTACAGCGCCTTCCTCCCCAGGTCACCAAGGTCATCACGCAGACTAGGGCGCCTGCTCTCGCCATCCTGCTCAGTACTGGGGATTCGATCCAGGCAAGTAGGCAGGAGAATAAAGTCAAAGACAGCTTGACTGAGAAAGGCTGGCTGTGCATGCGCACAAGTGTCCTGGTTGGTAACATATAAATAATCCTAAGGAACGCCTGAAACCTAGACTATACGTACTGCTAAATGAGTTTAGCAAGAATGCAGATACAGGATCAATCTGGAAGAATCAACTGTATTTCTATACACCAGGATTGAACAATCCAAAAATAAAATTAAGTGAACAATTCCATTTATAATAGCCTCAAAAATATTTAAAAAATTAAGATAAATTTTTTAAACAAATATAAGACTTGTACACTGAAACTTTGAAAACATCACTGAAAGAAATTAAAGACCTAAATAAGTGCAAAGATACACCATGTTAATGCACTGGAAGGGTTACTTTTGTGAAGTGGGCACCAGTCTCTAACCCCTCTATAGATTCAAAGCAATCCCTCAAAAGATACAGGCTGAATTCCTTCTAGATATGGATAAGATGATCCTAAACTTCATATGGAAATAGAGGAGAATGGTAGCTAAATCCCTCTTGAGAAAGAACAAAGCTGGAGAACTCAGACTTCTGATGTTCAGCTCCACAGAGCTAGACGCCCCAAAGAAAACGCCCATGGCATCAGCGTGGACATGTAGATCCACTGGGCAGAACTGGGAACCCAGAAAGAAGAATTTATTGCAGCCAATTGATTTGTGGCAAGCATACAAAGAAAGGACAATCTTTTCAACAAACACTGCTGGGACAACTGGACGTCCACACGGGAAGGAATGAAGTTAGAAGTTAGATCACTTCCTTACACCCCACACACACACCTATATTTAAGAGCTATAACTATAAAACCTTTTTTTTTTGCTATAAAACCTTTCAAACAAAATATAGGATTGAATCTTCATGATGTTGGTTTGGATAACAGCTTCCTACATACTGTCATATGTAGAAGTCATAAAAGAAAAATGCAAATATAGAAGCCATAAAAGGAAAAAAGGGATGAATGGTTTTTATTAAGATTAAAAACCAGCTGGATGCGGGGCACACACCTGTAACCCACCAGCTAGGGAGGCAGAGGCAGGAGGATCGTGAGTTCAAAGCCAGCCTCAGCAAAACTGAGGAGCTAAGCAACTCAGTGAGACTTTGTCTCTAAAATACCAAATAGGGCTGGAGATGTGGCTCAGTGGTTGAGTTCCCCTAACTTCAATACCTAGTACTAAAAAAAAAAAAAGATTAAGAAACTTTGTGTTTCAAAGAATGTCACCAAGAAAGCAAAAGGCCACCCATAGAATGAAGAAAAATGTTTGCAAATTATTTATATTTGGATTTATATTTAGCATGAGTAAAGAACACTTATGATTTAAAAATAATAAAAAACAAACCCAATTTTTAAACGGGCAGAAGATTTGCATGGGCATTTCTCCAAAGAAGATATTCCAATGGTCAACAAGCAAATGAAAAGATTCTTGACATCGTTAGTCATTAAAACAATGCAAATCAAAACTATGACTCTGTAGTCTCCATTCCCATTGCTGAGGCCAGCTTGAACTTGCAGTCCTCCTGCTTCAGCCTCAATAGTCATTGGAATTACAGGTATGCTCTACTGTACCTGGCTAAGAATTATCTTTAAATAGTTCTTATAGAGCAGGTGTGCCATGAATTAATTCTTTGTTTTGTTTTTTGCCTGAAAACATCTTTTTCTTTGTTTTTCTTTTAAAGTTACTTTTTTTTTACTAAGCACATATTTCTGCATTGACATATTTTCCTTTCAATGCTTTAAAAATGTCACTCTATTGCTTTCTGTCTTGCATCGTTTCTTACAAGACTTGACTAATTCTTGTTTTCTCCCCTCTATGTATGTAATATGTTTTACTTTATTTGGTTGTCTTCAGACTTTCTCTTTATTTTTTTCTTTTCAGCAATCTGAATATGACACATCAAGAGTTGTGTGTGTGTGTGTGTGTGTGTGTGTGTGTGTGTTTTGTATTTATACTGCTTGATTTTCTGTAAGATTTTTGGAGTTTTATATCTTTCATTTGATGTAGAAATCTCTCATCCATTATGTCTTCAAATATATGTTCTTCTCTCTTCTCTCTTCCTTCTGTGATTCCAATTACATGAATACTAGACTGTTCAAGATTGCTCAACAGCTCTTGGATGTGTATATTATGTTATATTATATTTTATTATTTGGGGGACAAGCTTTTCCTGTCTTGTTAAGTTGCCCAGGCTGACCTCAGACTAGTGATCCTCCTGCATTAGTCTCTGAAGTAGCTGGGATCACCGGTGTGCACTACTTCACCTGGACTATCTTTCATATTTTTAACTCTTATTTTCTTTCTGTTGGCATTATTTTTCTTTTCTTTTATTCTAATTATTAAGTTGATTAATGAGCCCATTGAAGGCATCTCTGGGACTGTTTTTGCTTCTGATTTTTTCCACCACATACCTCCTGATAGTCCCTATTGCTCTGCTGAAATCCCCCATCTGTTTATGCATGTGGTCTGCCTTCTTAATGATCACATCAATCACTGTCATTTTAAATTCTGTCTGACAGTTTCAACGTTGTGTTCATTTCTATGTCTGGTTCTGTTGATTGATTTGCCTCTTGACAGCAGGTTGGTTTTCTTTGCTTTTTTGTGTATCTTGTAACTTTTCATTGAAAATACATCATCTCCATATAGACGCTGAGATCAATAGGGGTCACGCCTGGAATTGGGCACCAGTTTATCTACTGGCCCCTTATAGTTGAGATTGACGGCCAAGTCAGTGGATTAGCTGCGTGGGGTTTCACTGCTGTGAATGCTGGCGATGCGCCGCAGATGCGGCATTCTAGCACTATGTTATGTTCAGGATGGGGCTTGGGCCGCGGGCAGACCTTCCTCCATGTTCTCTCCACCCTCATCTCCCGGCTTCCCTGTGTGCCCTGCCCTCTGAGAATTTCGCTCTGTGCTCTTGTTCCCTTCCCAGTGGGGACTGCTGTTATTACTTGACATTTGCTTGACTGGCCACTGCAGTGAATCTGTTGTCATGGTTCATCCTGGTCCTAGTTAGACGCCTTGTCGCTGGGGTTCAGGGGTGGAACTTGGAGTGATACTGAAGTTCTTCCTGTGGCAGCCAACTCTATCTTGTGGTTTTGACATATCTCATATGAAGTTACTGCCATCAGTGGTGGGAGATTTCTAATGATCTGAACTTGCAATGGAGTCTTCCTTTTGCCCTCAAGAGTGCAGATCTGTTGTCTCTGTCTATCCAAGCTGAGATGACCTCTGTATTGGGGACAAGAGTTTGTGGTCCTTTCCCTGGTAGCTTGGTCTTTTGTTCCATAGGAGAACTAGGAAAGAGAAGTCTGGAGAAGGACACTGGGTGGAGGGGCCTGGGCAAGGCATTGGGGGTTGGAGGTCTCTCTGCCAGGGTCTGAAAGGTTGATTTCAGGTTCTCTAAGTTCTTGTTACTGTGGTGAGAGCAGCTGTGGCCCCAGCTCTCTGCATCCTCAGCTGGAGGCAGGAGGCAGGCACCCATCCACACTTCTGTGAGCCACCTTGGGCCCTTTTGCAATGAGGGTTACATAAAATAAAGCTGTAAACAAGGCAATACCGCTATGAAAGGTACAGTAATGTAAGACTGGATATATTTAGAAATGACAGAAAGCAGAGACTGTGTTCTTAAAGTCTTACATATGAACTATAATCTAGTAAGAAGTATAAAATATGAAAAAAGCAAATACATTTTTTTAAATTGAGATGAATCTCACCATATTAATTTAGAAGTGTATAAAGCTATGTATTTCTAGAACACACTGTTTATCAGTGTAGGAGAGATGACAACTGCTAGCCAGGACTGCAGTGTCAGGCCGAGAGGTCTGGCCTCGGGGCTACTGACAGGCAGAAATAAAGGGATTTATTCCCAGCACAGCTCCTTTCCTGTCCAGCTTTCTGGCCTTTGAAACTCAAGCTTAAGTCACAACTAATGCTCTTTAAATTACTCAAAATAACTTTTCAACTGCTCCAAGCATCCAGTGGGACAAAGGGCTGCTGTGTGCTCAACGTCCACAGCGGCTGGGCTACTGTTCCTCAGGCACTGGTGTCCATCAGAACCGTGTGGGGAGGCTGGTCAGAGGAGGGAGGCCCTTGTCTGCCCAAGGCACGTGGGATTGGACGCCTTCAGTTTCTAGGTGGCTGCGATGAGCATCCAAGTGTGAGGGGCCGCTGTGCCCGCTACCTGGTGTGCACCACCTCTTCTAATCTTCATCATACCAAACAGTGCTACATTGACTTCAGGGACGGAGAGGCTGAGGCTCAGGGTGCCGGCGGAGCCCACCCAAAAGCACAAGCAAGAAGGGGCAGACCTGTATTAAAACCCAGATGTGTCCACCTACAGCTCTCTTCCTCTCTCCTGCAGCACACAGGGATGCGGCACTTCCTCTGCTTAAGAGAGAAGGGCGGCCAAGGACCATCGGTCTCTCCACTGAGCCTGTAAAGCCAGCCAGTGCTGCTTCTAGGACATACAAAAATGGTTTCGTTTCACCTTTACAAACCCAGTGGTTTATAAAGCCTTCTTTCCTGGAGGACCCATTCACTGAAGTCCCACTGCATTACCCTCCACTGAGACCCTTCAGAAACACGGAGTCAGACCCAGAGGGGAGCCCGCAGCTGGAAAAGAACTTCCGGAGGGCCAGTCCCTGCCGGCGTCCTGAGGGGATGCTGCCAGAGGAATGTGGGGGAACGGAGGTGGGCTCTCTAGGCCACAGGAAGGGACAGGGTTGAGGGCGCCCATGAGTATCTACAACGTCAGTGAGGACAAGCAGAGGGGAGGACCCGGGGAAGTAAGACGGACTTTTGTCACTGTGCCCAGAGAGAAAAGTGCACCAGAGAGGCTCATCTAGGCTGGTTAAGAAAGGAAGGCCGGGACTACACAGCGGAATGGTTCTGCTGCCAGTGGAGAGCACTGGAAACCACAGCAGTCCGTGAACACTTCTGTCCAAGAGATTCAGACTGGAGGGCGCTGGGAGGATGGGGGAGCCTGCGTCACGGAGGAGGTGGACCACGCGGAGCTCTGTGGGATCAGGGAGCAACCTGAACTTCAGGGCAACCCGCCCTGGATCGGAAGGTGCGACGCATTCTCTGCCAAGATCCCAGTAGTGATGGCAGCTTTCTTTTTAGCTCTGAAATACACTGGTGTGAATTCCAGTGATCAGAACTGTAAGGAGCATACGCCATGGACATGCCTGGACATGCCGGGGACTCACTAGGTTGCTGGCCACAAGGAACAGCAGCCATTGCCTTGCTTAGTCATGCCTGCTTGCAATTGACGGGGGCTGCAAGGGGCACCTAACTGTAGGCCTACAATTAATAGGGAGCCCAGCCCAGGCACATGCACAAAGAAAGGCCCAGTAGCAATTATACTATCTCACTGGACATAACCAGTGGACATTGGCTTTTACTGGGTGTAACCAATCACCAGCCCACACCACCAACTCAGCCCACACCACCAACTTGGAACTGCTTTTAAACTGCTTGCCCTGCCACATTTTGGGGCTTGCTCCAAGGACATCAGTGAGACCGGCCACCTTACTGTCCATCCCTGGATCAGCTCCACCATTCCCTGACGTCCAGCCATCAGCTGAAGAGAACCACCAGACAAGGACAACGTCTACTCTTTGGCTAAGAGAACTCACCTGGCATCGGAGGTACTTTGGGGCTCGTGGCTGCCCTAGGACTGTGTGGATTGATTGCAATGCTTAGCTGCCCTGGCATTGTGTGAATCGCAGGGTTGCCCTAGGGTAGGGTAACTTACCTATAGTGTTTGCTTAGTGTGCATCAAATGCTAGTTGGGGTGCTCCAGCACGCCCAACACTTTTTTACATTAACTAATTCTATTTGATGATTGTTGTGATTGAACATACACTTGCATTTAAAGACAATCTGCCTCTGGGTAATTATTAATTACATATGCTGCTCCTGACAAGAACAAAGTACTGGGTGCTTAACTGAGCCCCAGGGAGTCCCTGGAACACTCACTGTGAGCGCTGGAGCTAGGCTGGGGGACAGTGAGGCAAATGCAGCTCTAGCTTTTGCTTTAGAGGACAGTCTTCAGTTTCCCTGAGGTCACGAGTCTGACTGCCTCCTCGGGGTCTGAACAGCTGGTCTGCTGCCGGCCATCTCCCACCTTACGAGAAGAAATGCTTTAACATCTCTTCAAGAGCACGCCCTGCCTCCTGTGCTTGTTTGATCACATATTGTAACAGGTTTTTAATCTCCAGATTAACACTTTTCAAACTGTGGCCTGTGACCTGTGAGCATCGTGGTCTTATAACCCGTTGAGTACATCCCAGCCAGCATTTAAAAAAAAAATAAAGCAGAACATGAAAAATAATTCTAAACCACATCCTACTTAAGATGGATGTGCTGTTTGGCGACCATGCGTGCGGGGCTGCGTCTGCACGCACCGAGTCACAGCGCTGCATGCATTTTTCCTTTGGGCCAAGTGTTCAAGGCTGGTCCTGTGTCCTGCTCCCAGGGGCTCTGCCTTGCTGAGCTAGCTCCAGCTTCTCCCTCTCGATCTATCTCGCCCCCTGCTGTGCGGGGCTTCATGCCTGTGCCTTCCTGGTGTAGCTGTCACCCAGCCATCCTCTCCTCCATCTACGGAAGGGTCAGCAGACATCCATTCTGTGCAGACGCTGGGCTTACAGATGCGAATCGCACCTGTCTGCCGCCCCGCCCTCCTGTGCAGGAGGAGAGCCTTGACCACCCATTCCGCCTGCTCAGGAGTGGGCCCTTCCCTTCCACCTGGGACATCAAGACCAAACTCTTCCGCCCCCAGGCTGCTCCTCATCCAGATCCGCTGCCTCCACCCAGGCTTCTCCATGGCTTGTCTGGTTCTACCAGCCTTTTCCACCCACCGCAAGTGTCTGTGTGTGCGCCATGGTGATTCTGACTCCATGTCCTTGTCCCCAAAGTGACTGTGCACTGCTTCCTAAGCAAGTCCTCTGCAGGGTCCTGGGCTGTGCTGCCTCCTCCCTTCCAGCCTCTCAGGGCCACAGCTGGTTCATAGGCCTTCTCCCTGCCCCTCTGGCTCCAGCCGCCACTGACTGCAGAATTCTCTGCAAAGTCCTTCCTAGCCCATTGCCCGTTTATTTAGAGTGTCTCCAGGGACCCTGCCTTCATCACTTGGTTTGAAAGCCTATTTCACAGTCTAGTGAGTCTCACTGTCTAGAGACTTTTTATCTTTCTCCAAAATTTTCCTTTCTTAATTTTAATCCATTATTCTTAGTTACACCACTGATATCACCATAAATAATACTTCAAGCAGGAAAAAAAAAATATCTTTCCTCATGTAAGATTGTGCTTTTAAATTGTGCTCAGTCATCACTTAACCTGATTGTTCATTACTGAATTCTAGCAGTTAATCTAGTGCATGTCACTGAGAACAAATGTCGAACCGAAAGCAGCTCCCATTCAACATGAGGATCCCGATTTTCTCTCTCTGGAAATACCCAGACATGAAAATGACCTACACAGCCCCCTTTGACTGCCTTCTGACTTTATCCTACAAGGAAACCACAGTATTTAGGTGAAGCAGTTCTCAGCTGTGACATTTCCTTTGGCCGGCCACCTCTGTCTGGTTTATTTGCTCATTGACATTCACTGATTTCCTACCTGCCCCTGGCCCTGTACGGGGTGTTAGGGGTGGAAGGTGAGAAAGACCGCTGGCTGCTCCCTGTCCTGGGGAAACAGGCCTGTCCCATCAGCAGACACCTGCAGCCCAGCACCACCCTTCAGTGTGTGGGAAGAGTGCCCCGCACTGCAGTCGCGAGTGAGGACCAGGCCCTCAGGGAAACCCAATGTGCGGAATTCTCCCAGAATACTCCAAAAAGAGAGCAAAACGTTGGAATGTGGGGTGCCAGAGGGTGCTCCTCGCAGGGACTGTGGGGAACAGAGGGAGGCTTAGCTTTCCTCCTGCTGCCAACCCTGCGGTGGGGGCTCTCAGGCGGGGTTTAAGATCCAGGTTCATTTTAAGAGACTACTGCGGAAGCTCAGGGCGCCAGGATCACGTGAGCAAGGCCATCTGAAAACCGCCAACCGCCAACTGCAAACTGCAAGCCAGGTGCATTGTATAGAGAAGAAAGATGCTGCTGCTTCTCCCTGGAAGAGAGAGAAGGAAAGGGAGAGAGGGAGGAGGGAGAGAGAGGAGGGAGGGAGAGGGGGAAGGAGGGAGGAGGGGGAGAGGATAGAGAAGGAAGGAGAAAGGGAGAAAGAGAGAGGAGAGAGAGGGAGAGAGGGAAAGAAAGAGGGAGAAGGAGAGATAAAATAATTGCTTCTTTTCAAAAGATATTTGTTACATGAAAGACTACCTTGAAATGCATGTTTTGAAGTATTTCCACTGATGTTATTTTGCTTTTGTTAAAAATGTGCGTGCCTCTGTATTTCAGCAGGGTCTGTCGTGATATTTCCTTTTTCATCACAAATTTTGGTAATTTGGGTTTTCCCTCTCCTCCTTTTTGTTAGGGTGGCTAAGGGTTTGTCAATTTTGTTTATTTTTTTGAAGAACCAGCTTTTTGTTTTATCAATTTTTTGAATTGTTTCTTGTGTTTCAATTTCGTTGATTTCAGCTCTGATTCTAATTATTTCCTGTGTTCTACTTCTTTTGGTGTTGCTTTGTTCTTCTTTTTCTAGGGCTTTGAGTTGTTGTGTCAAGTCATTGATTTGTCGACTTTTACATCTTTGAATATATGAGCTTAATGCAATGAACTTTCCTCTTAGCACTGCCTTCATAGTGTCCCAGAGGTTTTGGTATGTTGTATCATAGTTCTCATTTACCTCCAAGAACTTTTTTTATCTCTTCCCTGATGTCTTCTGTTACCCATGCATTGTTCAATAGCAAATTATTGAGTCTCCAGGAGGGAGACTTTTAAACTGTCATTAATTTCTAGTTTCAGTCCA